>QEWY01001851.1:77209-119238 GCA_006503575.1 Baylisascaris schroederi | reverse complement strand
AGCCAACGAATTTTCATGCAGATAGAAGATGGAGAATTATTAGAAGCCGAAATAATTTTATCAATTTTGAAAATAATAAAACTTGCTCGCTATACTGGAATTTTTTTTTTTTTTGCAATGAACGATAAAATTAGCCGGATATTCAAGGACTATATCTAGGCTGTAAAGTCGGAAATCGCCTAATCAATCTTTCAAAATGAATGCTACTCGAAGCTCATATTCTTAGCGAACATTTCGTTTTCTAACAACATCACAAAAATCTTTCAGTTCATATGTGACATCATAGCGTTTCTCTGCTACTGTCACTTCTTCGTTTTTTTTTCTCATACATTCTTGCGGGAAACCGCATTATGAAAGCGTTGAGTCTGATATACGTTTCTTTTTGCATACGGTTGGCTAGTCTTTCAGCTAATGAAATGTGATACAATTTAGTAGTTAGATTTTACTATTGGAACAATTGATTTTATGTATGTATGTGTATGTGTCTGTCTGTTTGTCTATCTGTTTGTCTGTCTATTTGTCATGTTCCGTTTAAATTACGGGCATTTAAACGCGATTTTAAATTGCTCTATTGAGAAGTAAAACATTCATTGGTTGAAAATTTTAAGATGTGTCATTTGCTTCAGAGAACGCAGGCGAATTGTTAATTCTCATGCTAATTTTTGACTTAACGTTCGTACAGCGTAAATTGGTTGATCAAGTCTATATGTATATATTCATAAACGTTTGTCTATCCGCCTTTCAATATTATAGTTTCAACTCGACAATCACTAAAAATTGAAATGAAAAAATTCGATGAGAAGAATATAGATCATGGGATTATGTTTATAGCGATTTATATCTGCTTATATCGACTTTAAAGTCGTTTGATAAACATTTGCAATGTTTATAACAATTTTTACATTAATTTACTGTTTCGAAAATAATTGGTGTTCGTTGAAAAATTATTATTATTATTATTATTATTATTATTATTATTATTATTATTATTATTAATTTTGTAAAATTAATAATAATAATAATTATTATTATTATTATTATTGCTGAGTCGAGTATATTTTTGCAGATATGAAATTATTGCTGATCGTATGGATGACAGTCACGATTATAGAATCATTCTTTATGAATGCTCCATTAAATCTGGGTGAACAAGCGATTCTGCCTCCAATACGTACAAATGCTACACATGCGGTTTATTTCTATGATGGGATATTTCGTTATGAACCATTACATCCGAACGTTGAACAAGCACCAACTAAGACAACAATTAGGCAATCAATAGAGCAGATCGTTTCAACTAGTACGCCAGTGAATTCTTTCACCATCAGTACACTCAGTATTGCTTTCAATAATGTGACCAATGAGACGAAGAAAAATATCGACGATAGAACAACGAAATCATCTTTTAATAAAGAAGATATCATGTCGGAGAAACAATTCTCATTAGAAAGTGGTCCTACACAATTCTCGAATGATGGAATTATAAGAAGTGAAGAGATGACTGTATTGATAACGCCACCAACTGAACAAGAGATATTGAAACCTGATGAAACAACAATAGCAGTTGATGGAAGGACCACCACGGAGGCAAATATGCGAGGTAGTCTTACAGCAACGACACCAACACAACCCCACACGACAGTGATTAAGACTGAACGAACGTTTATGCAACAAGAGCAATCTGAAACACGAATGACAACACAACAGCCACTCGTGTTGGAGCGTAATTCCTTCTTGTTTTCTAAGGAATACAGCAATGTATCAATTATGACCACTGGATCTAATGAAGAAGCCATTGAGAGCAGTACACACGTTGGTGGCGTCATAAATCGCGAAAATACGGAATGGTTTGCTCCGAATAGCGGCATTGTGACATGGATGAGAACCACAACATCTGCAAACGATAAGACAACTGCAGTCGATAGGACATCGACAGGCGTTCTGGTGTCTGCAAACAACAACACGAAAGGAACCACGCCATCTACGTACACAATGATCACTGCAACTGAGAGGATGCCAGCAGAGGCCACAATTTTTGTAGGCTATAGGGCGACGGAAGTTGCGACTTTTAAGGACAAGCTTACCACTCAGGGAATATTAAGAGAGGCCACAGTGTCTGTAGACAACAGGAAGACAGAAAGTATATCTGCAGGCAACAGGACAACTGGAATTGAAAAGTCACCGACAGAAACGACACCGCCTATAGGCAACGAGGTGACAAATACCGCAACATTTGCAGACAAGACTGCAACTGTTACAGCAGCGGAAGCCATAGTGTCTGCAGACAACAGGAGGACAGAAACCATGTTTGCAGACAGTACGACGACTGCAACTGTGAAGGCGTCGACAGAGGCCACAGTGCTTGTAGGCAGCGACAGGATAGAATCTGCAGCGTTTGCAGACAAGCCTTCAACTGTCAGAACAACAGAAGCCACAGAGTATGCAGACAACAGGAGGACAGAAACCATGTCTGCAGACAGTACGACGACTGCAACTGTGAGATCGTCGACAAAGGCCACAGTGCTTGTAGGCAACGGGATGATGGAAACCGCAACGTTTGCAGACAGGCCTGCAACTGTTAGAACAACAGAAGCCATAGCGCCTGCAAACAATAGGAGGATAGAAACCATGTCTGCAGACAGAACGACGACTGCAACTGTGAGGGCATCGACAGAGGCCGCAGTGCTTGTAGGCAGCGACAGGATAGAATCTGCAGCGTTTGCAGACAAGCCTTCAACTGTCAGAACAACAGAAGCCACAGAGTANAAAAAATGCAATGCAACAAAATTAATAGAGATTAAGGTATAAAAAAAATTCACAATAAATTATCTGTAAAATTTTTCAAGAATAGATAATATTTTATAAATAGTATTGCACAAGATATTGTAATAGCGGATTCAGTTCGGCGATCATAGTACAAATATATTGTACAAATGCAAATACATAGTATAAGAATATAAATAGTATGAGAATAGACAAAATACAATCAATTATTGTAGTTGCGGAAATGATTCAGCTCGGCGATCCTTATACCGATTCTCTTTAGAAAATTTGTAAGTTGTTATGGTTGTTGACTTGAAAACGTTGAAAATTATGCAGACTCAGCTTTCACCGTAAATTGATTCCCTATATAATAAGCGAGAAAAATTTTCATTTCAGCGATGGCAATCAGACTCAGGCAAAATGACGATGTTCGATTAAGGAGGACGAATATTGAGAGCATCTTAACACAAATCGTTCCACCTGACAACCGATCCACTAGCATTATTGACGATTGAGGGAAGGAATAAAAAAGAACGGAAAATCTGGACAGTCGACAACAAAAAAGTCTTTCAATCCATGTTACACAGAGTGCAACAAGTGATAAATGATGATTCCATAGCAACAATTCTTAGTAAAAAGATAAACAATTTCTATGCGTTCTTTAAGCGAAAAGAGTTTTATTATTTTATTGATTGATCATTTAAAATCACTGAAATCATTAGAATAGAAACGATCAATCAATATTCGTTAACGATTGCGATACTTAAATACTCGACCACAATTCCAGTACTTAATTGCTCGATAATGATTGCTTTGCTCTTTGTTTCATTGAGGATTGTGTTTCAGAATATTATTTCGGTATATAGTTCGTTATTTTATTGTATAAGAATGTTGTTATAACGATGATTTTGTAAGTAGATACTGGAATTATTTGTAGAATTTTATCGGGGCATTATTTCAAACGATGTCTTCATGCACCGAACGTATTACCAGATTCTATCATTGAGAGTTTAGTTGATAATTCGGTAGGTCACTTTATTTGGTTGATATTTGTAGTTCGGCTGATGAGTTTACATTAGGTAACTTGGTGTGGTTGATACTAGCAGTTTGGTTGATAATTCGGTAGGTCACTTTATTTGGTTGATATTTGTAGTTCGGCTGATGAGTTGGCACTGTTGTGTCGGCAGTGATGAGTCAGCATTTGGTTGATATGGGTTGTTTGATTGATAATCCGTTGTTGGATAACTTCATTTTGTTGAATTTGGTTTTATTATTATTGGTTATTTGGTTGATTTTGTTATATATATATATATATATATATATATATAGCTTAGGGAGGAATATTGAAACTGAGATATGTTTCTTTTTGTTGCTTATTATGCTTTTTTAATGCTTTTTTGTTGTGTATATTCTATAAAGAGCTTATAATTATATTATTTCAATAAAAACAACCTTCTGTTTTTTTGCGTCCAGTGAATAATTTTTTTCTTCAATTTTTTATTCGTATGATGCATCAATATATGACAAACACCAAGAATCAAGCTAATCCTCTCTTTAAGTAGTTTGATATGTATCTGTACGAATATCTCACCTAATCGTATGCCGATATGAAATTTCCTCTTTTGCCGCTATTAGAGGTTTTAAAGGGAATTTCGCCTTGTGATTATTGCAAAGGAAAATATGTTTTCTCTGTGTGAAAAGCGAGGCGCTGTTTACTACGATGATTTATCACGCTTAGTGCTAGCATAAGTGATAAAATTTGTAGCATTGCTGAAACTTAGTGAAGATTGCTCTTATCAAATTGTAGCACTTTATTGTCTCAACATATATCGTAGGCATCCGATCGTTTATTCACTTAGCGATATTCCCATTGATTTCGACTTGGATGCTGATATTTGTTTTCTATTTTTACAAGCGTAAGCCCCACAGAGATGTTTTTTTCCTTTTATGCTAATTTCGACAAATTGTCTTAATGGACTTTTTCAAACTGCCAAGAAAATGCATCACAAGGGCCCAGCTTGATAGATCTGTAAACGTACAACTCTCGTTTACCATTCGAAAACTCTTTATTCGAGTATTCGCCTCTAAGAAATATTATGAATGCTTGGTTATGATATGGTTTTATGAATTGGTTTTCTATTGCTATTTTATAAAATTAGAAATTGTCTATATAATTTTTGAACTCGTGTTTTTCCCTCATCCATGTTGTTAGTTTATCCTAAAAATCAATGGAACTAAGAAGTTTCTACTTCCTTTAATTGTAGTTTAATGCACAGCTTTCGGCTAACCATTAATATATGAGAGTTGATTAAGCTACTTTGAGTATAACTTCAATAAAATATGAGTTGAATCTATTGCGCGCGAATTGTCATCTTATCAACGATTCTGTAGACCAATGTTTGCGATAACACTCTCTTGAGGAGTTCTACAAGGCATTGGAATTTTTTTTCTATGTTGAAGATGAGTAAGGTGTTCGACCGAAATTGGCATATAGAGGTAACGGGAACAAGATCGGGTTACGCTCTGCTTACATTGATTTGTCAATAAGGGGCTGATAAACCCGCGTTTGGAATTTTCTGCTAAAAACTTTAGCAGTTATCTTTGTCAGCTATTTTTTGGAGTTTCTCACGTAAATATTTTGAGATTTTATGCTCCTGTGTTTTTCTGTTTTTGCAAAGTTCGAAGTCTTACCTGGAAAACGAACGATCGCTAATCTCCTTTACGTGAAAATTTGCTTTCATCATCGAGATTTTATGAGATGAAAGTGGGAGAGAAAAGAAAAAGCCCAATTAGGAAAAAAAAGGATTTGTAAAGAGCATATTAGCGACATGGGAAAGGTACAGAGGCGTGAAGCTACAAAGGTTTGATAGGAGGAGCAACTGGTTTTCTCGCTCGTTTAGGAAAGAATGCGTATAACTTTTTTTTTGCTGCCAGCCTTAAACATCACGTTCGATTTGATCATTAAAAGAGAAATTTACACTGGTTTATAGCGCTTCCTGGAAAACATCTTCAAGAATTATACGTTGATGAATAGGAAATAAGCGTACACAATAAGTGCTTACGTGACAGCTGTTACCGCCGCCTATCATTCATATTGACCAGCTACAGCCGTCTAATCTCTTTTTGATGTTATTGAAGTACGGATATCCGCCTTCTCTCAATAATAAAAAGTGGCAGCATTATTTAGTAGTTGAATTCTTTATTCACAGAGAATAAACAAAATCACCAACACAATAAACAAAGATGAGCAGAGCAATAATAGAATAGATATAAACGAGCAAAATATAGAACAAATTTCCATTCTTTCAATACATTTGATATAGCATTAAACTAAACAAAAGGTATATAAAAATCCATAATAGTACATAAAGATCCTACAGACCGTTACATCTAATACAACTATAGTCCGTTGATCACTCAATAGCTGCCGAAATAGTTTGTCTTACAAAACAAACTGAGCTTCACTGAATTTGGTGAAAAAGCTTAACGAAAGTGATAAAATATTGCAACTTTTTAAACAGAAACATAAACTTTTAGACGTTTTTTTAAATAGCTTTTTGCATCGACCGAGACTTTCATAAGACTTACATCTCAATGAGATTTGCTAAACGTTCAAATGGAAAATGCTTAGCATATTCATAAACCACCTGTTGGAGGTAATGCAGCATTTTTTTTTTGCTTTAGCCATTTCTCTCTACTTACTGTTAATGGAGCCCTAATGAAAGTTTTTTTTTTTTATTAGGAGAATTAGAAAAAACAACATACGACGCTTTAACTTTTAGCACATTGCTCACCGACATAAGGAAGCGAAATAGATAGATCGAAGAAACAGGTGTCTCTTTGCAGTTCCTACAATTTTCATTTTTTTTTTCACTTCTGCAGTGTTTAGGAAATAATTGGCCCATTATGGACACTAAAATTGTTTGCTTAAATTGGAATTAAAATTATATAACTACCGATTTTCGATCACACTTATCAAATATTTGGACTCTTCAGTAATTTGGGTATTGCGGGAGAGGAGGGGAGGTGAACGGGGAGGGGAAGGGAAGCAGTGAGACGAGGAACGGCAAATATATGCGTCCTTGTAAATGATGGTCTTTATGTTTTTATACGAATTTCATACGAAAGTGGGAATTTCACCAAAAATCAACTAAAATTGGAAAATGGGTATCTTTTATACATCAAATGGTGTAAGGGCTGGCTTTTTTTCCATATTTACATAGATAAGCCTATTCACTTCAGGTTTCTTTATGTTCTTCCTTGTAGCTTTTGAAAAGCCGAAGAGAATAGACAACCAAGATTCTTTAACTTAGAGCATAAATAAACATATAGAAGAATTGACACGGCTACTCATTTCCTTGATGCAGTGTTACTTCTTGTTTCAATATAAGATGACAAACGGCTGTCAATACGCAAAACTACTGCTTCATTCGTTATCTAAAGGATAAAGCCGTGATTGAACACGTTTTAATCGAATGATATTTTAAAAATTATTGAGGAATATTTTTGTTAATCTGAAATTCGACAATAGGATGATATATTCTTATTTTAAGCATGGGTTAAAAGTGCATCAATTTTAGCCTCGTTGAAATATGATGGATCTTTTGTCCACTAAAGTAGATTTTATAACAAGTAATTAGTCCTGAGAAATATTCCACTGTTGAGACTTTTTTTTATTATGGATCAAGATCGCTTTAGATGTGGACGATGAAATATAATATATTATATGCAAGTAATTGGCGCATTGATAAACAAAATCTTAGGCGAATATATAACCAAATTTTTAGAAAACTTTTTTGAAAAAAAAGCATCAATAAATTTTCGCACTGAATATACAATTTTCAAAAGTAAGTATTTACAAAAATTAGTGAATTTAAATAATATTCACTCATCTTTGTATTGCTTTTATTTGATTCACATATACTAATCCCACAAAAGAAATCAACTCAATATATTTCATAGATCATTTCATAGATCATTTATGATCATTTATACAACGATGCCTAAAGCGTTTGAAGGGTTGATCATTATTGATTGCTTACTGTACTTAACTCTCCTATAAACACCCTTTGTGCTATAGCTATGCAGGCCTCCACTTAATATATATGCCGTTGTGGTGAGTTGTACTTCTTTACGCTGCTATTGCTGCACTCGTCTATTTTTACACAGATATAGGCTAGCTTCGATCTTATCCTCATTTAGTTTTACTTTTACATTTTGCTTTCAAGTATACTATTCAATGTTCCATCTGAATGTTATTATTAGGTGTATTATTTTATTTTTACAAACGCTAATAAAATACTATATAAAATATAAAAACACTGTAGCAATGGACTGTCTAGTAAGTAATTTTTATATATATTTGAAATGTCATTCATTTTCTATCATCTTCTAACAAATCTTGAAACGTTATTTTTTATTAGTTATCATGAGATTCTTATTAAGTTTAATTTTCAAATGCCAAATTTTTATTAATTTCAATATATAATGGAGGGCATATTCCTCAAAAAATGTTCACAAGCTCATTCGTCTTAGCAAGTAACATTGATTTTTTTTTGAATAGTTATTGTATTTGAATTTATATTTATCTATAAATAATTTTCAACATTTCGTTCTTCCCACTTACCTATTCTAGTATTCTTGTTTTTCCTTCCTTTCCCAACTTCCTTCCTCTAATCTTTCTATATTTTTAATGTTCAGGATACATTTAATTCTATTGCTACACTGATAAGGTTATCTGTGCCTTCCTCTCTTGCAAAGACCCAGGCATAGCTAAAGTGTTATTATCAGTTGTGAGCGGCCGAAATAAAATCCATTTTAATAGTGGATAAATACGATTCGATCTAAATTCGATCCAATAATTCTCGCTTTTTTTGCGTTTATTTGCGCATTCTTCTGCCTTTTTTCACCCCAAATTCTTTTATTTCTTTTTTCAATGTCTGTAATTTCCTATAAGCATTCTTCATATAATTTCCATTTCCTTTTAATTTCACATGTTGAGGCATCTTTCGCTTTGTACCTCTTTATATCTCTTTCAATTTTAATTCTTTCTTTTCAAAGCTTCTTACTCATTATTCCTCGCTTATTGAGTTCGTTTTCCTATCTTGAAATTTTCCAAAATCTAAACAAGTCATAGTGCTGCTTCTTTCACCTATTAATTCTCATTAAAGATAAAATTCACCCATCATCACTACCCTTCATGAAACTATATATACGCACTATTATGGCATCTAACTGTTGTTGTGGATCTATCTCTTCACCGCTTTTAATGCGTATTACTTTTATTCATAAATGAGTTGCGATCAAACTTAAGGTGTGAGAGGCTAGCGATGTTAGTGGAACTGCGTCAATCAGGTACAAATAATATCTTTATTAATGAAATCTCGCTCGCGCTCATCACATCTAAATCAGTGGCGTTATATATTGCAAATGCTTTTTCGTAACTTTAGATGACTCGATCTTTTTTAAACACTTATAAGCAGTTAAGATAAATGAGTTTGTTTATTCGCCAATCTTGATCTAAAATATCCAAAAAATTTTCAGAAAAAAAAACTCTCTAACATGCGTATTTCAGTTCTAATTGAAAAAAGAATATTATCATTTCTATTTCAATAATGAATGCAAAATAAAACTTTCCTTAATAAAATTTTGAATAAGAAAATCTATTTATGCTCATATCGCGATTGCTGTTTTTCTTAATATTGAGAAAAATAACGCTTATTCATCCGACGTAACAATTGTGATGCACTATGATTGAGAAATATAAGATGAGTGAATTGCATTCGTGCAAATAGGCTCTTCAAACGATAAAGCAACACCACTGATGTATTGTAGCATCAGCCGAGTTGGCTTCACAAAGTACTTTCAGTATGTTTTTGATTGTTGTATAATTTTTGAAAGCTCTTATTGCAATGCATTCTTCTCATCGAATATGCTTATTTTAAAATTTTTTGCGTCTCTTTTTTCATTTTTTTTTTGGTATTTGTGATAATTTCTTTTCAAATATGACAAATATGATAATAATCAATGTTGTGACAAAATTTGACAAAATATGTTTAATATATTTGATACGTTTAGAAATAATTCCCAAAAAATATTGTATATTTCTCCAAAGTTAGTTATTTTGTAATAATATTATATTGCTATAACTTCCAAATTATTTATAAACTTCGTTTCACTTAATATTTTTCATTTCATTTGCATCTTGAAGGGCGATAACTTTATGGTTTATCACTCACTACCGCAGTACCCTCTCTACGACCGCAATAGCCGGCGCGATCCATGAACCACCCATCGGTGGTTATCATTTTCTATTCGTAGTATTTCCATTATTGAAGCGCCAGTTCTATTTTTTTTATCCAGTTTTCTTTGCCTCATTCTTATATATTTCTTCCTATTTTTGCGGAACATTTTTCTTCCCTTAAGATGCTTCGTGCTTCGTGCATAAAGTGATGCTTCTACAGAGGATAAATGGAAAACGGTTATTTCCTAACTTGGTCATAGGTTTTATTGATATCTCTTACGATTCATAAACTTCAACATAAACAATAGTATGAGAGCAATAAAAACTTAGAAGTTGTAAGGTATGGGAATATGAACTGTGATAACTTCAAAAATAAAATACTAACGAAGCAAGAATTTGTTTAGAAATTATTAGCACTGCTGTTTTATATATTTGTGTAAATAAACTAATGCATTCAACATCGGTGTATTCCATTCCTGTTTATCAATCCGTTATTTCAAATTTTCCTATACCAGATGCGTGAAAATTGAGACTGTTTTCTTTGCTATCCATCTTTCATCTCTGGTGTTATTTTCAAAGTATGGCGCCATCCTTTCTTTCATACTCTTTGCTAGTGAACATTCTCATCCCAGACTTTTCATAACGATGGGAAACTAAATTTTTTTTGACATTACTGGCTAAGGAATTCAGCTAAAGATTTCACTTTTATCTCTGGAATTTTTGAGACTTCTTCGCTAAAGATTGCTGAGATTTTATATATGCAATATAAATTGCAGAAACCACTAAAAATTATCCGAAGCTTGTGTTCTATATTCGAAAGACTTTATTTTCACCACGAATGTTCAGCTCTAGAATCTCAGAAACTTAGCACTCTAACAACGCCAGCGATAATATTGAGTAGGTTATTGAAAGTGTTGAACGATGTACTGAGGTATTGCTTTTATTTTTAGTGTGAAAAACACGAGATGAGAAGTGAAGCTTATCTTGTGCGGATGAAGTTATACACGAGCGGCCGTGCCGAGTTATTGCCACACATTGCTGCACTCTTCTTCTCTAGAGAACTAACTTCAAACATAATTAGCTTAGATCGTTGTTGCTTCTTTTGAATTATTTTCAACCGTCTGTCGGATAGTTTCTTCTAAATTTTGCATCTCATCATAAATGTTTTCTAAAAGCGAGCGGTTGATTTGTTTATTTATTTGATCTTATTGTGTCTTTTTTTTTTCGAATTTATTGCTTATTTTTGATAAAATAGAATATTATTCATTTTTCTTTTCGATTTTCGAAAAATTTTCTTATAAATGGAAAGTTTCTAGCGGAAAAATTTCTGAAAAACTCGAAAAATAACTTTTCAAAACAGAAACATTATTTTTTCATCTTTTTTATGCGGTTAACATATCTGAATTTTAAAGAAATTATTAAATGCCAATTCTCTCACTTCAGTATATCGTCTCATTTTCAATTCTTATTCATATTATTTCGTGTAAAAAAGGTGTTGTTTTTGGTGATTTTGATTTTAGTAATAACGCTTGATAGGTACTCATTATTAGTACTCACATAACATTCTTAATACTCGATAGGTACTCATGTAACTCGTTTTCAATGTTAGTAAGGATCTCTCAAATGGAATTTTAGTTATTAGAAATTATCAATTAGAACAATACTAGCCTTATGCGAGCATGATTTCCTTCTGTTTCACTCAATGAAAAAGAGTACCTAAAAGGATTAATTATTACTTAAGAACTCAATATTATTATTAGATTCTGTAGAATGTTCGAAAAATAATAATCGGAACTCTAAAAGATATATCGGAATTCGAGAATCCCAAATAAAAATTCTCGTAAATTCATTTTCAATAATAATTCATTTCAACAATCATCTCGATGTTTTCGCATTTCAAAAATCCAAAATTATGATTCATTAGATGATTGTATGATCAAATATATTGCAATTTGTAATTATGAGTGCATTTCTTAAAGATTCAAACTAAAATGAACCTCTCGCTGATGATTTTTTATTGGCTAGTGGCGCTGGAAAAAAAAAAGCTTAGGAGGCGCTATTATTTTTTAAAAACTAATAAAATTTTTTAGCTTTTTTTGCAGACTTGCAAAAAACACTTATCATGCCAACTCATCTAGCGCGCATTCCTAATGTATCCTAATTAGACAGTTGAGTTTTTCTCAAACAACTCGAAGAATTTCAATCGTGACATGAAATAGGTTTGATCGAGTTTAATATAAAGCTTAAAAATTTAAAAAAAAAACACGCTTATTTATTCAATATTATGAATTCGATATTACGCATGCATTCTAAGTTTCTTCATCTCCGGAAAACATTCTATTCTGTCAAATATAAAAAGGGGAATTGATAACTTGGAGGGCGCGATGCACACTTTCTTTGTTTTATTGGGCGAAATTTTTGATGATTTTGTCAGCTGACGAAAAGAGCATTCGACTAGAAATTGTACTGAGAATTGCATCGCTCTTTACACATCGTAAAGCACTTTCGACAAATTACTAGCAAACCATCGATGATTGTTCGCATGCGAAAATTCAAACATTTCGTATGGCAACTTGCTTTAGTAGTCGGATATAATTTAGATACACTTGTGCCACCTTCGTGAACAGGCTTTAGAATTCGACCGGTCAAGCATTTCAGATCTTTACCCTTGAATTTAGCGCGATGAACAAGGTGGCCAGAAGTTCTCACGTTTTCTTTCCCAGCCTATAAAACTGGATAATTATATTCCAAATATACAATTTGCGATAGATTAAATGCAGAAATGTGGAAAATTATGGCCGTTTTATTCAGCGCACTGAATTCAGATGTAGATCTAAGGGAAGCTTGACCTAACGAATGCGGCGATAGCCATTCAACATTACCTAAACTCAGCATTCTGTTGGTTCCACATTAGAAAATAGTATAAAGTATTGTATAAAATCTTTAGACGGTTGAGTACAAGAAAAATACAATCGAAAGCAGGTTATAACCTTGGAAGCATTTAAGTAGTATTCCAAATTCTTTCTTCTTTTCGAGATTCTTTACTAACAAACGATCGAATTTAGCACTTCAAATTGTTAATAGTTTCTCGTAATTTCATTCCTTCTAAGTGTAGGCTTAATCACTAAATTATGCACCGTATTGCAAAGGATACGTCTTGTTTCGCATCGATATTCGGATGCTCTAAAGCGTTTCTCAACGTAAATTCACATGATGCGTTTTTATTTGCTTCGATCACAATTGATAGTGTAAGAAAATTGCATTGTTTTCGTCAAAAATAAAAATCCATACGTTGCAATTATTTGCTTATCGAATCGAATAGCCACAATTTTAAAATATGAACAGTTTCGTCTCTCAGAGACACAAACATAGAACCGTTCTGGTTCATTGCTTTGTTTTATTTTGCTAACAAAAATGCGACAAAAATTGTAAAGTAATTGCCGTTACTTGCATTATAGTACCGAAAGTATGGTGAATAGTAATGTTGCTCTCTTCTATTGACTAGTTTTATATTCCATAACGGTTCTATGTTTGTTTGTTCTTTTTTATGCTACAATTAATTCCACCGTTTCCTCAGTCCTGTTCACCTTCTATTCCCTCCTCCCCCCCTCTTCCCCCCTCCCCCCCTACGCCTCACCCCTTCTCGCAGTCTTCTTTAGCGCCTTTATTTGCTGTGGTTACATATTTTCTTGCTTAAATCGTTTTGACCATTCTAAATTTACGAATTCTTTCACTGCTGTACGGTGGTAACGACCTATCTGTGTGCTATAATATATTTTTTCTGCTTATTGTCTTCTACTAGCAATCTAAAGAATCTGCAACTGTTTGATTTATTGAATACATCTGCAGATTCATCCTCTCCTAGATGAACTTTCTTAGATCATTGTTCAAACGGCCGCTATGTAAACCCATCCGCCTATCTAGCATGCTTCCACCTACTTAGCGGCTTTTGTAGATATGAGTAAATTTGGGCCCTACTGATAGTAGATAAATGTGCTCTATTGATTAGAAACTTTTTTTCGGGAAGCTGAATGCTTTATATATATATATATATATATATATATATATATATATATATATATATATATATATATATATATGGGTACAGTGAGGCTCGAGCTCTTGCAACTTTTCAAACATTTTTTTTGATTGTCGGTCATACCTAGCAGTAGCGTAACGAGATTTAAGACTTCTGAGGGTTTTTTTTCCATCGCGTTATGTCTTCTTTCTTACATATGCCATTATTATTCTTTTGCATTTGAGGCCTTTCGCTTGTCGATAAATCAGCCAACGTTTCAATTGTTTGTGATTTGTTGTTATGGGTAAGCGAGGCGTTAGATTCATAGAATTTTGATAGTCTTTTTTTCATTAACCCCATAAACATTTTCTGCAATTCACTTCGGTTTACCTGAGAAGGGGGGTAACATTGCCTGAAAATTCCCATTATTTTCAAGGGATAATTAGGCGTAATTGCATGACCACACGTTGGTAGGATAATTGCCATCGCTCACCGTGGTGCACAACTTTAACATTGTTCATCAAACTGATCTTAGCTATTTTTGATTAATAGAAACAGTGCATTTAGTACTTTTCCAGTATTCCTCTAAGAAAAATTTTGTTGTCAGAAGAGAGAATTTTTCTGTAAAAATATTCACTTTATTTTTACTAGCTTTTGGGATATTTTCACGACTTTTCCTTACGAGCGATGTCAAATACAACTGAAATTAATGTAAAAAAATATTGTCAAGAAAATTTGAATTTTCAAGCACAGCAATAGCAACATTTCTTCGAATTTTTGCAATATTTTTACCTCGTTGATTTGATTGCATAATCTTCAAAACGAATTTCATGTCTATGAGAAAATTTTGGTTTAAAAAAAACCTCCTGAAAAATTGGACTTGTTTTATATTGGGGAATTTTTGCTGTGTGTTGTACTCATTAAACCGTCTTTAGGTGGTTTAATTTAAAATGAGATTTATGCATATCAAATATTTTTCTATTGTTTTTCATAATAATAGTACTAGCTATTGAATTTTTGCAAAAAATTTTTATTAGAAATTATTCTCATAATTTCTAATAATTTAACAAATTCTGAACATTTTCTTAATCACAGAAGGAAATTTTCTTGTAATTTTCAGATCGATCGAAATATTATAAATAACCAAACGAGAGAATAATTAAATTCTAATCCCTTATCAAATGGCACTTAACGGACCGAAGGTCTTTGGCGTTCTCATTGCGACTTTTACAGCACGATATCACTTCATCTTGAGATTATTTCTTCGTATCGAAACACTTATCATCCTTAGTAAGAATTTTTTAAAAAAATACTATTTCTTAGCGAAAAATTTCTATGATACATTTTTATTTGTTTATTTTTTAATTGTTTATTTAATTCGTCTTTAAATCTTTGGTTTACAATATTTATATTCAAAGCCTATTGCATTCGTTCCTAAAATTGTATTGTAGTAGTATTTAAGATGCTTGGTGCGTATATTTGAAATACACGTTGCTGAAATTTGATGGCCTATATTTCAATGAAAAATATAGTGGTATAATAAAAATATAATTGAATAGCAATTTATACTCACTAACATAACCGTATGCGGAAATTTCCCGCAGAGAGGTTCGGCTTAACCACTGAAACTTGACAACAGCAAAGAGGACCATAATGAAAGTTGTAAGCTTCCTAGGTAATAATGAACCCTTAAACCGACCAAAGGTACATATGAACCACAGAAAGACACACTCTGTCTCCCAAAATTTTTATCAATTGCTTGCTAGGTGTGTTTTTTATAACTGGACGTTTTGACCTGTCAATCAAAGGCCGCCTAATGTTTTTGCAGCAGTTATGCTGGATAGCAAAATTCGCTAAAAATACCAACCGCCTCAGTGATAATCTTAAAACCACTAAGTTTTTTTTTTCAATCTACACAGTATTGTTGCCTTCATATACTGAGTTTCGGCGCTAAAAAATTATAGCTTTGTGAACGTCGTGCTCCTTGTTGCTGTTCATACCCGCATAATTTGCTATATTTTCCCACTTAGGATTTTATAATAAATAAAAAAATAGAAATACTAATAGAAATCGTCTAGAAGTGAATTAAGCTGACTGATGCATTATCTCTTAAATGATCTTTTTTTTTCGAACAGCAAACACTCAAATTATTTGCTTCAGGCAGTTTTTAACATAAATTCCACAAACACACTTATATGGAATTGAATAGTGAATAATTTCTATGATTTCCGAGCGGAATGCTCATTAGAGAACAGAGTATCCCAGTGTTAATTTCTGCCAATTTTTTGGCTATCGAAGCAGTTTGAAATTTGCTGGAAACGTGTGAATTTTCTTTTTTTTTTTGAAATTTTGACTTCCATAAGTGAGCTTTGTAAAATATTGCTTTATAGTAAACATTATTCATTGAATGAATTCAAGCGAAAGATACCGAAAAAAATCGAAGAGTTTAAAAGATTATATTCATTTCTTGGAACTATTTCAGCTAGTTTTTCTCTACAAAATCTCATATTGATTGAAAAATTGCTAAGAAAATTATGAAAAACGATTCTCATTTTCGGTTTTTTAGAGACTCATTTTCTAAGCAAAAAAAAAAACCTGATAGCATAACAGTTTCAGTTGCTATTGGAGTTTTCTTATTCTATACACGATGGTTAACCGCTCGTTATCGACCATTGATGCGTGGTCAACATTTGCAACATTATGCGCCAATCGAGAAGCGCAAATTCACACCACCTAAATTCATCAATCTAGGATTCAGTGATATTCCTCGTTATCGTAAGTTGCTCTTCTTTCATTTCTGAAAATGAAGTTTACCTCAAAAATCCACATATCCGAGAAATTATAGGATTTTAAAGAACAAAACGTCGCCACGTCAGAAAGTCTTTTAAATTGGCCAGATGTATACTGTCTTCTGTATTTTTTGTCTTGTCGAAAGTTGAGCATACTTCATCACGTCTTGTTTCATTAACCGGTCACAGAATTGGTATTTACTGCAAATACTATGGGATTGTAAACCTCTTTTTTGCGCTTTACTTTGTAAAGAATCACTGTTAGAGTTTGTAATTTATAGTATATTAAAAAATTCTGGCAAATCAACAAAATTTTTATCGATTTTTTGTTTCCATAAAAAATTCGACGAATAAAAAAAAACACGATTGTTTGAAGAAAACAAACAATATAATTTCGTTTCTTTCAAAATGATTAGCAAGCTTAAGCGGATAATCGCTGAAAAAAAAATCTCGTTTTGTAAAAAAAGTTGCCTTCTTACATTTTTTTCCGCTTTTATTTTCAATTATTCGGTTTTATTGATTAAGTTTTACCGAAATCGATTACAATTCATTATGTCATAGACACTATTTTAATAGATCGAAATTAAATTCCTGAAATGGGTTAATTCCTTATAAATTTCTAACTTAAAAATGCACTGCATTTGCAACATTACGTTCAGAAAAAGTTGCATCGAATTATTCATTGGTTGAACAATGTTGACCAATGCGCATTGATTGATTCAAAATATTTCTTTACATTTTTGCTAATTTCTATGGCTCCTTATAATCTTAGTCGATATCTTCTCAATTTATATGTTTGCATTTATGTTGTGTGAGTATCGCCTCTTTCTAAGGAAGTAAAAAAAATCGTGAAATTTAGTGAGTATATTTCTTGAGTATGATGGATCTCCCCTTACACAAATTTACTCATTCTCCATTGCCTGCTGACAACTCCTTAGCTCACTTCATCACTCATACCTTTGAATTTTCTATCGCTATTACTAGTGATTATGTTTATTTGCTGCACAGTCTTGCGTTTGCCTATTGTACAACATTGTTATTGTCTGTCGTAATAATTAAATGAAATTTCATTAAGATCGTATAATCGTTTCGGCTGTATTTGCAGTTAGAAATTTTACGTTTTTCTACTTGAGAGTGAAATGAAATTTCCAAACGATTTCATAATTGGTCGTTATGTTCACACCAATGTTTATCAATTGCATTGTCTCAGCACTAATAAATTTAGCAATATATATTATATTTTATTCAACTATATAGGTGAAAAATTTATTATAGAAGAAATAAATAAATAAACCCGAAAAATTTCCCTTTTGAATGAATAATTTTTCAGCTGGTGGTACATGGCGTTGGAAGCATCAAAATTTTTCTTATTTCGCTAGTTGTGGTGCACGACCATATATGGAAGATCGTATGCACTATATGAATGATCCACATCATAATCTTTGTATTTTTAGCATATTTGATGGTCATGGTGGACCGGTAAGTGCTTTCGCTTCTTTATTCACTTTTTTTTGTATAACTTTTCCCAAATTTTCTCTTTTTTACACTCATTTTATAGTTCGTAGAAAAAGTGGTATTTCCGTTTCCATTTTTAAAAAAATGGAACACACTCTTTACCGCCTATATAAACAGGGACTTGAGCTGATATATAAGTTTATATTTGCTAACTTATTAGGCTTATGTCTACAAATCGGAGCTATGAGAATGAAATTTCATGAATTATATTGAATTATGGAATTGCTCCATGTTACTTAATCCAAAATTATATTCATTTCCTTCCTCTAGCTCGAATTAGGTAAATATTTATTATTTTCGAATTCAGATATTTTCGACATATCTCTTTCTCGTTTTGTATGAATAGCGGCGCATTGCTTTTGCAATAGTACATTTTGCATAACCATAATGAGGATCTTGCGTAGTGGAAATTGCAGTTGAGGTTCGTTCAGTAAGAACTTTCATATATCATAGGAAAAATTTCATTGTAGTTTATTAAGATTACTTTAAGGGGTATTGCCAACTGTTTGAGGGAAACGTTTATTTCTATTACAGCATATTATTTATCTTATAGCTAGAAGTGAAATTACAGCTTTGCTATGAAGTATGAACGATTTCGTAGTTATATCCACAAAAGCATATATGAAGAATGAGGATATTTTCTTTGTAAATTTTTTTTTTGAATGATTGGAGAAATTTCTAATGGTATTGTAACTTGTAAACTTTGTTATGAGAGAATAGCAATTTTAAAAACTTCAAAAAAAACATCTTAAATTAATTTTGGAATCTATCCAAATTTGATGCGAAAAAAAGTAAGAATATTTATTGCTTCAGTTCGTTTCACAATATTTGGAGGAGAATTTTTCGAATGCAATTCGAAGCCGTCTTTTGAAATTCGGTATCGATGCACGTAGACAAAGTTTAGAGGTGGATGCTTACGATACGGTAACGCAGGTTACTATTTGACTACTTTTTTCCTTACCGGAAGTTTTCTCACTTGAAGCAAACTTAGAGCTTTCTTTTTCTTTTTCTCATCTGAAACTTTTTTCTTCTTATCCATTATTGTTGAAAATATAGGCTGCATATATCTATATTTCTAATAATCTTTTGAAAAATTCTATCAATTTCGCTCGCAAAAAAAAGTTTTTTTACTGTTGCACAAACCAGTTCTTGTATTTGACTTATTCCAAAACTATTCTTAATCAGCATTGTTTCTAGCGAAATTAGGAGTCTCAGTTTATCTCTTTTTCAATGATTGCACAAATCCACATTCGCCAGAAAAAATCCTATAATTGGTAACCGGTCACTGATAATACAGATAGCTGTCATTGATAACACAGGTGATGGTCATTGACAACACGAATTGAACGGTTGAAAAAGAAGGCTGAGAAAGGGAGGAGCCGTAGAAATCTGGCCCTGCTTTCTTGGGAATAGCAGCTGCTTGTTTAGACCATTAGAGTTGGCAATTTCATTATAGGTTGCAAGTTCTGGAATAATTGTCAAATTTAATTATTGTTTTTATTTGTCAGTTCTTATTCCGGATAAAAACAAAACTTCATCTCATATTTTCGGATAATAAGTTGGATTGTTTAATGTCGGCTTAGATATTTGCCTTCTGCATTTGTACGATTTCATCCGTGCAAAGCAATGCCACATTGTTTAGATCACTTAGTCATATAAATTGTCGATCAGCGTTGAATGATATTGCAAAGACTGATATAAGTGTAAGCGGGAACTTCCGATGTAATCTAAGAATGCCTCCAGTGAAGGATATGCTTGAAAAGAATGTGCCTCGTCATGTCTATTTTCATTTCCTCTTCTACCGAACATAATCCTTCCTCTTTGTGATCATCACCTCTCCTTCTTTTCGCTTGATTTTTCTGCTTCCTTATAGATATATATCTGCAGAATTGATTGTGGTGACTTTATGTTGTGTATGCCTTTGTGCCTATATTCTTTTGTCTATCTGCCACATCAACAATTTAGTTCGAAGATTATTGAACTTGGCGCTATAAAACTTGGTTGGTCTTAAGTAGGCGGTAGGAAGACCTCCAATAGTAACTCTCAATTTGATCCATCAATTTCTAGAAGAGTTATAGCCACTCAATGGTGCGAAAGGATTTTGAGTCTAACCAGGTTTCCATTTTAAGCCTACCTGCTCATGAGAGAGTGGGCAATCCTACCGAAGGAGCTAGAATGATATATGTTGATTTACCCTACCCAACTGAATAGGTAGTCTCATAAGTTGCCAATTACCAACAAATAATACAGTACACTTTAATGTTTTTGCGAATCTGATTGGTCTTACAAATCTTCCACAAAGTGTTGTCTCTTTATGATCCGACGGTCATAGCATAATAACCTAATCGATGAAAAGTGTATGAAAATTTTTTACATTTTCAAGTTGAAATTGCTCGATGAATAGATAGACTTCACCTACATTCATGACATTTAGACATGATGCCTGCGTACTTACGAATGCAAATTTGCGGCAGTGCTTACAAAACTTTTTTGAATTTGTGCAAATGGTCAAATCAAGTGAACATAAATGAAATGTTTGTATACTTTTTATTATTCATCAGCACCTCATGAATTTGGGTGGTCAAAACTGGGGGAATATGATAATACCAAAGCATATATCGTGCCAGCCTCTCTCGACATGATTGTTTTTTCTTTTCTTAGGTTTGCTTGTTTTATTTTTAGCATTTGCAGCAATAAGCTATTTCACCTTAACAGGTTTTTGTTGCTATTTTTTTGCAATAGGTATTATTACAACAGTTATTTTAAAGCTAATATAACAGGTATATAACAGGTATAACAGGTATTTGCTGCAACAGCTTTATCGCAAAAAAGCATCGTTGCTTATTTCAGTTAATCCGTTTGCGTTTCTTATTATTTCGATTTTGCAATCGCTATTGCGAATAAATTTGTTACAATAGGTATAAGCTCAAATACATGAGGTAGTACTTTTTATATTAAATAGTCAGTGGTCATTTTTATAATTCTCATTATCTATGACTCATAGCTATATTCTATTTATGACTTATTTAGGGTTTGCAATAAACGATAGTCAATTCATAATGAAGTTATCGTTGAATAGTCAACATTCTCGCATGACTGCCTAGGTAACCAACTTCATTTTCTCTTTTGTAGTCTTTCAGCTGCGTTGTCGTTCATCGCTCTTTAAACGTTGATGACGTCTCCTCCTGTATTTCCCATAGATGATGCAAATATTTTCATTTATCTTTCTTCCTTTCTCCCTTTCTCTTCCGTTCCCCCGTCCCTCTCCCTCTCTCCCTGTCTCTCTTAAAAGGTCTCTCTCATTCATTCATCGGAATGCCTTATCTCCTATACTATAGAGTTTTTGTTAAGATTTTATGATAGAAGGAATTTTATTATGGTGCAGTTCTCAATTGATAATTTCGCATGTCGGACATTCCACTTTGTCGACTTAGGAAATGGAAAGTCTCGCATTCGGCACTCAAAATTTTTCTTTCGTTTGACATATTTTTAACACAAAGTTTAAAGGCATATCCGGAATGGAGCATCCTCACTATTTTAAAATTATTTCACTAATACGGCACTATATCTGAAAAATAATTTTTTCAAACAAAATATTGATTTCCGTTCCTGATTGATTTCGGTTCCTGAATAAGGGATTGTAACTTTATTAGTCGGCTGAATAGATAGTGATGAATATATGCGTAATCCATATTTCATGCGCAACCTCTTTTGATCAACGAATTATTCAAAGCAGCATTTTTAAGCGTATTGACAAAATAATGCAATATTATCAATTTAAATTTCTATTTTCCTTAATAATATCCATTTAAGTATGCAATACAGATCCATTTTTTTACCAAATCCGTTTATAATCCTTCATATTTATATCTGTTTAATCCGTTTGTCAAATATATAAAATCCATTGAATTACACGCAAATATTTTATCAAATGTACTTGTATTATCATCAAGTATCAACGAATTTTAACACAACATTTTCGGCAAATATATATTCATTTCTCTATTAATAAAATTCAAAAAAAAAAACCATCACTCATTGAAACTAGCAAATGATTTCTTTGAAAGCATATTCGTTACGCTTTTGCAAATTTGCACTTGTAACGTGGGCGCATTAAAATTTGCAGGTATGACGGTGTCACACCTGTGCTTCCTTACCTTTATGTCAATTCGTTCGTTTTAATTAATTGATAAATTAAGCTATAATTACTAAAATGATAGATATAGTGCAGGCTATAGGTGAACTCCGATAATATTCTCACAATAATCGACCAACTTCGAAAGAAGTTATGATCGTTTAAAAGTGCGCTAAAA
The DNA here is from genome assembly GCA_006503575.1 of Baylisascaris schroederi. Classification (NCBI taxonomy): domain Eukaryota; kingdom Metazoa; phylum Nematoda; class Chromadorea; order Rhabditida; family Ascarididae; genus Baylisascaris; species Baylisascaris schroederi. Next base: position 96,597 of record QEWY01001851.1, on the reverse strand, counting down.
TTTGCAGGTATTTTATAATTGCTTAGTTGTTTATTTTACGTTGACTGAGAAGCAAAAAATTTCCTCTTCATTAACACGAGCAATTGAGTCATTTGGAATATAACTGCATTATTGCGCCGACCATATTATTTGTAGGTAATCTATTAAAACCGGTTGGTCTAATGAGGGGAAGTCAACTAATTTGCATTTTAGACTGATCGGAATCTTGTTTTAGATCGCTCGAATCATAGGAAAATAAATCTTTTATGAGATATTATTTCTATATATTCCTTAATTATAATATTAGAAAGTGGGACATTTTAGTAAAATATTCAAATTATCAATCAAAAAACGAACGTTTATTCAATTTTCTTTGAGGTTTTCAACCATTTCGTTGAATGTCTTTCATTCGATTCTATGATATACCTATTATTTTCCAATCTAATCATAAAGAATTTATATTATTTTTGCATTTTTTGCATTGGTTGATTGATATAGATGACAATATGTCCGATACATAATGACAATCCATTTTCATTCTCATGCCAATCACATATGCGATCATATTCATAATGTAGTTACTTGAGATATTCCTTCACTTTTTGTTGAATTCCTCGTCATTGCCCTTTCACGAGCACTTCCTTATCTTCGCCTTTGTATATTTGTTAGAGTTGTCGCACAAATTTCCTCATGTAACTTCATGTCTGTCGGTTTGTCGGTTTGTTGGTTTCTTGGAGTTGAATTTTTTTTCTTGGAGCAGCTGAGACAGTTTCATATATCTCTAATAGTCGAGTATTGGACAATAACTACTTCAATAATGATGCAACAGCTTTCTAATGGCTTATTATTCCCTCATAGATTATTGATGGCTCATCTCATATATATGAATAATTTAGATTCTTTCATTTATTTTTCTCTCCACTAAGTAATCGAGGAATATTGAAAATTGGCTAAGTTGATCACTTATTTAACCGCATGATAATTAATATACTTGTTTTTTTTTTTGAATATTTCCTATGGTGAATATTCGCTAAAATCTTCGATAATATGCGTCATTTTGGGCTGCTGTTAGGTGATAATATTTGGCTAAAATCTTCGATAATATGCGTCATTTTGGGCTGCTGTTAGGTAGCCAAAATTCCTTTTTCGATGCGCATTCATCGTTTTTCAAAAAAAAAAGGAATATAGTTTTGAAATTCCCATAATATTCCTCGTTCTCTCCCATTATCTCATGAAGAGGGTAAATAAAAACGAAAAAAACGGTCAAAAATGCGGAGGTAGGTTGTATTTACTAACTGTATGCGTTCACCTTTAATATTTCGAGATATGGAACTACCACAATAGAGTCATTTATATGCGTACTCATGCAACACAAAGAGCGATAGTCCCATAATTCGATTTTTTTTCTTTTTTTAAAAGATTTGATGAAGCATATTAGAGCTTAAAAATGAGTAATTGTTGAATTTGAGGATGGAAGTGCACAGACACTGAAATTAAGCTCATGTTGTTAGTATCATCGATGAGAAAATTTGAAAGCGTTTTTTTAAATCGCCTGATCAGAAGAAAATATGGAGAAGGCGGCGGGCGAGATGGCACGATATGTTCTTTTTGCATTTCGATCATAGCACTAAGCAATTTTATAGTTTATGTTCACAAATTTCTGAAAAAAAAATTATAAAACAACAGAATAGCGCATTTTTCTTCTGAATATGCCAAGTACTCATGCAACTCTAAAAAAAAATTTATTTTTGCTCAGTCCAATTGCTGCAAATACTTGCAATATTTTGCTATCCTCGAGTACTTGTTACAGCTCTCGAAATTGAATTATCCACTTGAAAATTGACACGGTGCAAGTCTTGAGATGATCAGCCTGTGCACACATTCTGTTCAACAAGTTTTACGTTTGTAGCTTTGATAGTTTCTGAAATGAAACAGCCAGAAAAACAGACAAACAGACACACAACATAAAAACGAGCTAACAGACATCTTCATAATGTGCATTGCATGTTATAAATTGGCGAAAGCATGGGAAAAACCCGTCCTCATCGCTTGTTTACTGCCAAAGGCGTAGTGCGGAAAAAGGAGCTCCTGGATTTGCTGTTTCTCCCGATCTGTGGAAGATTTAAGAAGCACATTTTTTCTTCGAAAAAGTGGCAGTGGACTTAAAAGGCAATTTTTTGGGTCAACTTGTCCAACTTAGCTGAAATGTTTTCATCAACGCTCGTTTGCCTTAACATGGAAGTTTCTCATTCATTTCCTATATTCTGCAAACTCAATATATGAGATTTGAAATTCGATATTTTTTCCAGTTTTTCTGTTTCAAATTGTTTCGACATTATTAAAGTTTTCAATCTCCTCAAGTAATTGTCACTTTTTGATAATCTTTGTGTTTATGGAGCAAATTTTAGATTTTTTAAAACATTATTTCTGAGTGGCGAAGTTTTCCATAATCTGACTGTCTTAATATTAAAAATTTCATTAACGTATTACATCTTACTTTCTTATTCTAGTAAATATTAGGTAAATTTGTTTGAGACGCGATGTTTTCATGGTCGCATTGAATGTTGTTCTTATCTAATTGTATAAAACTCTTTCATCATTCAAATAATGAAAAGTAGGCATATCCGTTATTAGGTTGCAGTTTTTGAGCTTAATCAAGCTTCGAAATGAGTCAAACATTCATTGACTATCCAGGACATTCATAATTCTTTCATTTGCCCCATTCAAAAGAACATTTCTTTCAATTGCAGGCAGTTGTAACCGAAGTACACAATATCGATGATGCCATCTCGAGGCTTAATCCATCACTTACTTCATTTACAGGTTATATTCCCTTTACATTTTATCTAATCTTTCAAATTTAATTTGATGTGATTACATTTTTGTGCACTTTTTGAAGGTAAAAATGCCAAGATAGTGAAATCGAATTTTTAGATAGGTATATGCATAATATCTGTCTATCTGTTGGATGGTTTCAACTCTCGAACAACACAATTAACGCCTTGAAATCTAGCTAACAGATTTCGCAGCAAGCATTGGAAATTTTGTGCCTCTTTTCTTGAGCGACCATTCGATCGCAAGCTAAGAAATGAATCTTAGGATTTAGAGTTCTTATGCAACTAGTCAGTCGATTTCTTAAGAGGTCGCATTAATAGGCATTTTGCATTTCTTCTGAATATTTTGACAGCCGGTCTCCACCCAGCTAAAAAGCTGTCACTTATATTTACATATTTAATGAGGTATTGTTTAGTTACTATCAGTGAGGGAATACCAGAATGGGTAAAAAAAAATTTGAATATATCACTTAGCGTTTTAGCTTAGTCTGTGTTAATTCTTATTGGTTTTTGTTGGGTGTATTTAGAAGGCGTTTGTTTATTTGGCTGATGATACACTTTAACACATCGAATTTGCTTAGTTTGCTTTACTTCATTAACATATAGCAGCTTCCGGTTGGAATATATGCAGAATTGAATATTTTTAAAAATTAGATTCTCTATGAATTATAAGTTTCTTGCATTCTTATTGAATATGCTTTTTTTCTATTTAACCGCTGCATTTAGAGAATAGAATTCAATTGATGCATATTGCCTTTCTTTTTGGATTTTTTTTTCATTTTTATATAATATGTGAAGAGTTTTTTCTTCTTTTTCTTTAATCGAGTGAAATGTTTTGCTATTAGACCGTATCATTTTTGAAACTATTTGCTAAACCATTTCTCTCTTTTTAAATTTATTTTCCTTTATATAATTTTTTCAACAATATTCCTCATAGTTTTCCAGTAGATAAGCGTTCGCCTTATTCTCGAAAGTTGCTCGGATGCTATCATATAAGCTAAAGAATGTCCATTATGGCGATAAAGCTTCAAGAAACTCAATGCTCAACTCTTGACAAATATATGAATGATGTGTCTAGATAGGGAATGCTGTCATATTATTGTCAAGTAAATCGCTGCACTATGGGGGTAATTTTCGGCTGCTAAATTATGAAATCACTTTATGGTATGCAAAATAAATTTAGTTAATTTGCATAAATATAATTTTGACTCACTGTTATTTCGAACGAATCAACTGTTAGGGCTGACCATAAGGGCTAATGGGATTTATGCTTTTATATCTCATTCACTTGACCAACCGGTTTCATGAGCTGTCAGCAAAAGAATAGGATGCAGAATAGCGCCTTTAAACACCTGAACGCACATTTAAACATTCTATAAATCTTTTTTGGCTTATTCGACCAATGAAAAATTTATGCAAATTTTTGGCGTCATCTACAGCTCGCGTTCAAGGCTGATAGCGTAAGATTTACATTGTAGTTACTAGTTTTTTCATAAATTCACGTTATCTTTGATCTATACTAAGTTGTTCAACAAGATTCTTTTTTTTTTCGGCGTACTGACAGACAAATACGTATAGACGTGAGAGTACTAAGGATGTTGTTTTTTGCATATGGAAATTTGTGAAAAGCTTATACTGTGGTCGGTTTTGATAGTCAGGAAAGATTGCACCGAAATAACCATACTTTAGCTAAGATGATGTATAATCAGGGTTCAGGTTGCCAAATTGCACTACATAAGAAAGCCTCCTGTTCTTTTGTTTCCGCTTACCTGCCTGAAACGAAAAGGCAGACTTCACCACTTTTGCCAAATTTATTTTCAAATTTCATCTTTTCACAAACATATCCATGCTACTTTTATACCAGCCATATAATCTGCAGCCGTTTTCAATAACTTTTCGGAAGATGTACACGCATTGATGGTAGAAAAAAAGAGCATATTTCATTCATAATCCGCTTTGGTGCCGAATATTATCACATTATATTGAGAAGAAAGAGAGGAAGAGGGTGGTGAGGAGGTGNTTTTTTTCAGTTTTTTTTAATTTTTCAAATTTTTGCTCAGTTTTCATCATTTCTCAAGTGTTGTCTCAGGTTTACTCTTTTTCACATTTCCGGTTTTTTTTCAACATATGCCGCAACGTAGTACAATAAAATTTTTGTGCATTGAGTAAATTAAACTTATTAAAAAAAAAACAAACAAAAACACCTCAATGCCTTTTATGATCAAGTGAACAACGAGGAAAATTGTAAAGTCTTCAATAATACAATACTCTATTGTCTTCTCACCGAGTAAATACTCAATCCCCTCTCATGTTCTCCTCCTCCCTTCTCTATTCCCCTCTATGCTTCTTCTCACTCTCATTTTCTACTTCTATTAGTTGTTTGTCTTTTACTTCCAAAATTTTCTTTCGTACTATCAAGCTGATGAGGGAGATATAAATAAAACATTATAGCTGTGAAATTTTTATAATTGTTGGACTCTCTAACAAAGTGCTATCTGAGCATTGCTATTAAGATATCTTATGATTGTCTTCATGTGCACGAATTACACCTTTCTTTTAGATGAGGAGGAAGTAATGTCGAATATTTCTTATAATCAATTACATCCTTATAAATATATTTTCACATGACTAATAATTGATCTCGATTCTCAGCCATTAAATCACAATATTGAGAAAAGGTATTGCTAATATATCATAATATTGAGGGAAATATTGTCATTATATGAAAATATTCAATTATTCTTTTGAAATATTTTTTAAGAAATCATATATTTTATTTGTTATTATTATTAAAATAGCATAATCCATACTACTTATTTAAAAGCATTCGCTTATTAAAGTATTTCTTATCCATACCTCACTATTAGAGTTATTCACTAAGGTTTATGAGGTATTATGAATTATCATGAATGATGCACTATCTTATTTAGTCTCATTCATCATCCTTCAATTTCTGTTAGGTCTTCAGAAGAATTTCTCAGCTATTCGCTTTGCTTTACTTTCCAATTTTAAACATTGAATTTTTCTTTTCCAATACATGCAACAGCGTGGTATAATACAATTTTTGCGCATTAACTAAATGGAACTTGTCAAAAAAAGTGTGCAGCTCTTCGCTCACTTCTCAGACATTGAGAAGCTTTTTTTTTCGACTCTAAAAGTATTTCATCAAATTTCGAAATCGCTGTTGGACTATAAATAAGTATTCAGATTTTGTCTAGTTCTACAATGCTCATTATATTTTTTCCGTTTTCTCTTTTTCCAACTTTCCCAACTCTTCCAACTTTTTTTTTCCCAACGATATGTGCTTTTCCAACTCGTCACATTGTATACAGCAGCTGTGATATGAATAGTAAAATAGCAATTTATCCTTGAATTTACTAATTTTAGCCGAAATTCTGCTGCAATTCATTCGCTTAAATAACTCATATTTTATTCGTTGCAAGCACTTCAGCAACGTTGTTTCAGTCATTTGTTGAAATAGCGGTGCCGCTCATGACATTATTTTCTTTGAAAGTAATTCCATCTATATCAGGATGTCTAGAATCTCGTGGAGACAAATCGGCAAATGGAATAGATTTTCTCAAGTGAGAATATTGAGTTCTCTTGCGAATGTTTTCACAGTGTAGTGAATTCGATCGCGAATAATCTCGTTCGTGCGCGAAAGCGGTATGAAGTGCATTCACATCAGAAACTGAGAGTCAAATTTGTTGAGAAATGCGCACTGAGAACTTAGGCTCGCAAATGCGGTTTCCCCCGCCAAATTGTGTGATTGTTGTGCTCGGCTTTTATAAATTACAAGCAATGTGAACTTTGGCGAACTAAGTTTTGGTCGGAGTTCGAATGGTAGGAGTGGGGGGAGGGGGGAGGGAGAGGTAGTGGCTGCGAGACCGCAAGTAGCTCACGAAATGTCGGCAGTAGCGGAGCTAACCCAATGAAGGAATGATGAACTCACTAAGTGCTTGAAGTTAAAGGTCACAAAAGCTGACAGGGGAACTCGACGATGAGATAGATATCTAATATTGATGCGCACTGCATTAATGACGCAGTAAATTCAAAGCAACATCTGCTTATAATTGATTATAAGTAAATTGGACATAGCAATGCTACTTTGTGGACTTCAAATATAATATTAGGCTCTAACCTGCTTTGTTTTCTTAGCTTTTCAAAGTGGCAAAACTCGATTTTAATGGAAATGGATTTATAAGTAAATTGGTTCATTATTATTATTACTATTATTATTTACTCCACAATATTATAATCTAATAAGAGAAGAGCATTTCAAAAAAAAAGAGAATTAGATGTATTTGAGAAATTTCATAATCGAAGTTATTTTTCAAGTAGAGAGTTGATCTATGAATTAAATTCGTTGAAATTTGTCATGTGTTGCAGTTTAGTGTCGGGAAGAAATCCCTCCCGATGAACTTGATCGTCGTAAATCTTTGAAAGAGGCTAATATTTCTTAGGTTAATGTTTCTTCTATGGGCAGTTGAATAATGGCTAGCAACTAAAGAAATCTGGAGCAAAAAAAAGAAAAAAAACATGGCAATTTGCCGTAGCCTCATTCAAAAACTCTTAAGAATGCATAAATTTCTTCATTCGATTGCGCACTGCATCACTTCTACGATGTGCCTAATAGTTCTGCTTTCATGTATTCTATAATTTTTTTAAATAAATTTTTTTCATAGGGTATTTTTGTTATATGAATTATGAAAGACTATAATTTGAAAGGGTATTTTTTCTTTACATATTCTATAATTCGGCGATATTTTTTACAACAGTTTTTATAATAGAGCATTTTTTTAAATATAAATTGCGAGAGATAATAAATCGAAAGTATTTTATAATAAGTTATATAACAGCTGAGTATTCATTATAAAACTGAAAGACTTCTTACATAAAGTATTATAAATCAAAATTAGAATAGCGTGAATTTAGATATCAATGCACTTTTAATTTTGAAAATATATTATATATATTGTTGCATGCATCTGTTATTTCTCTCTAAGCGTGTCATATTTTTATATGTGTTTGTATAATCTAATGTGTTAGAGTTAATTCTATCTAAAATATATGAATGCAACGATGTAGAGTCAAAGCTTATATCTATGGCATGCATTAGCTTAACGAAGCAATCTCTATCATAATTTAGTAATTCTATGAATGCATTTTCCACATATGATTTTTCCTCGATTTCTTGTATGACTTTAAGCTGACTGATGTTTTTCTTTTTTGTTGGCAATATTTTTCCCCATCTAAGAAGCCGTGTATATGCGCGTTTAATGTATGTTTATTTCTAATCCACAAAACATCAAAACTATCCCGAAGAGATCAGTTGTTCAGAATTCTTGCCATACGATCGTCTTCCAAACCTTTTTTTCTGGATAGTTGAAGGTAGAGTGGAAAATTTTGGCGAGGCCTTTGTCTTTGCGTATGTGTGAACATTTAAGTGTTCAATCTCTCTGTTCACTAGTTGTGCCTCAGAAGTAGAGTTGAAACTACAGTAATGAAAGTTGCAGGGAACAACCTATCGCATGAGAAATGAAATCTGCCACAGCCACAAAATAGACGCACACAGGGGCTTTTCTACATTTCTGGCCAGACAACTTGAAAGAAAGAGGGGCTAAGGGAATAAGTATTTGGATTGCCCACTGTAATTTTATTTGCCAATCGAGTGGCGCAAAATTGGATTTTGAGGTTTGTGGTGTAGGCCGAAAATTCCCCCGTCCCACACCCTTCCCTCANAAAAAAAATGTAGTATGAACTTGAACGATAGCTTTATGCATATTCAAAAAAGAATTCACATGCGAAAATTGTGCAACTATTTAGCATTATAAAATATGAGATTATTATAGGCGGAAAAGATATTTCAAGTTGAAACAATCGAAAGCATACTTTCTAATAAGCGTATTTAATAATATAAGATGATTTTGAATAACGTTTGCATGATTATCTATAGAAATTGAAATTCATTTAGCAAATGAAACAACCATAGGGAATTATTTTAAATGCGTCATCAAATAATATAAATAAATTTGAGTTGTTTTTTTTTTCTTCAATTTAGGAAATTATTGCAATATTCCAATATCGCTAAAATTCAATTGTTGCGTATTGCGCAAATTTATTCGCAATGTCTCCAAGGGAAAAATCGAGGAGATAGTTGTCTCTTTTATGTATTTCAATCAGTCATCTCTATGAATTTCATTTTATTTATTCGCTTAGCAATGAGAGCTTTCAAACGACGTGTTGTGCTTAACGTCTTCACATTTTTTTCCGTGTCTTCATTCCTTCGTCATGAGCATAAATACATCATTTAAATCCGATTGAATATGCAGTTCATTTGCACGAATTCGTTGCTCACTTATTGATTCTCTCTCAGCTGATAGATAGAAATCTAGAGACGTACATGCTTTCTTAAGACATAAGCTACCTATAAATGTATTGTAGGATACCGTATTTGGTTTCTTATGGATTCTACCCGGCTTGAGATAGGCATTCTTGACTTTGCTACTTAGCATAGCTATCTACTGCGACTGATTTCTGATAGGGTTTTTTTCGCAAACGGAGAGTCTGTTTTGTGCCGGTACAAATTTCAACACCGGAGAAACGAAAATTTTCCCCTTTTATAAGCTTTACTATTTGTGAATACTTTAAGCTTTGAGAAGTTATTGCACTACTACCGTTTATGGCAGACATACCTTTCGAACCGATCGTGCGGTTTATGCACTTTTCGATGGAATAATTCTCCTCACACGAAGCAATAATAATTTTCTAGAGGTAAACTAGCCTCGTCTCTTTTCTTCTATGGAACTATTGTGTTTCATCTCGTTGAACTTTAACCATCACCTCTTCGCTTGGATAATAGCAGTTTGCTCACTGTGTATCTCATTTTCATCGGTACCCAATTTTAGGCTAAGGCAATTAAACCTTTTCCACTTCTTAACTCATTACTCTTGTTGCATCTGCATATCATTGCATTTATTATGCATCAAACAAACAACGTTTAGAGACAATACACTTCAAGATCGGCTAGAGACATTCCATTGAACGAAAATATGCTCATCGACATACTTTATAAAAAGTAACATTAGAGTTCTTCTTAAGTCATAACAAATAATAAAGAAATATTTACGAGTATTTCACAGTATTCATTTACAAGTATTCTTTAACTTGTTAATGAAGTCTTACAGTAATTTCTAAACGCTAATAGCGGTATATCGTTTAGTAAAAAAATAAAATAAAATCTCCACATAAATTTACGTAGTGTTCACGTTGCTATAGCAAATTTCTGTAAACTCTCTACGTTCATATTTTCTATTCGAACATTTCGTCATTCCCTATTCATAAAGTATACGGCATTTTCAAGTTTTGATTATCTCTTTTAAGCTGAATTCCTCTTTCTATAGCTTTTTTTCGTTCGCTTTTTTTTAAACGCTTTTCCGTTGCATTATAAAGCATTCGATTCATTCTTGACATTGCCGTAATTGCCTCATTCCTTTGAGATCATACCGCGCTATTTAAATGTAATAAAAGCCTACGCGACTCAGCACTTGCCTCTTTGTCGTTCACTAATTTAGCTCCCGAGGGGGAGTTGATGCGGAACGATGTTTATGTACCCATATCGAGTCTCGATTGTTTTTCATCCATCTTGTTTTTCTGGGTATTTTCACCCGCTATGAAAGGGATTCATTTATGAATTTAATTCTTGTTCATAATTTTTTGCCTAATTTTGTGCGTTTTTTGAAGTATATTAGTAGTGATATCGTATTTGCGCTTCTATATATGTTGATTGTGCGTCATTTGAAAGAGGCATGATTTGGCTATACGTCTTTTGAAAGGATTGAAAAAAATTTTGCATAGATTTTACAGCGATTGCATTGGGAAAAAAATGCTTTTCTTTTGTTGAATAAGCCATATCTTTCAGTTGCAACTCATGAAATTTGTTAGTTAAGTCGAATGTAAAAAGCACATATTGTGCCAATTCCGTTTATAAGCTTTCACATTTGCTAGTTTAGATCGATTGAATCACTGAGAAAATCAATTATTAGATTAGAAATTTTTTGCTGAGTTTTGAATCAATTGAAATTTAAAGGCTTATTTCTTCCCAGAAAACCAAGAAAATGCATTGACCCATCATTCCCACATCCACATCCACTTACGATTAGTGCAATAGAATTGCCTGAATGCTATTGGACTTCCGTTTATACTAAAAATGAGCTCCTACATACATAAATAATTCCAGTAAAAAGAATATTCACAACAAATATTCTCCGTTCATTAGTTGCAAAAAAATTTGCCAATTTGCTATGTGTAATTAGAATGGTTTGATTTTGTCTATCCCACTTATCTTTTTCCGTAAAATTTTACTTAAAATCCACAAAATTGTAGATTTTAATGTCTTGCTGAATGTAGGTAATGAATGAAGAAGCTATGGATAATGTAGTTTCATTCGTTTTTTAACGGTAAACAATTGCTTTTATTTTGTTTCATAAAATTGCTTGTGAATTCATTCAATTGAACCTAATAGCGAGGAACGTAACTTTTTTTTTCTAGGAATGTTCACTAGAGAGTAAACCATTATTGGCATTTGGAATATCTGTCAATAAGCGAGTGTATTGGAATGATTGATGTTCTTTAGATGATATGATTGGATTTTTTGATATAATAACACTGGAAAAAAATAATGGATGCTATTTTCTCAATTTCAGCATTTTTGTGCAGAATTTTCCATCGAAAACCATTTGAAACCCAAAATGAGAGGAGATATGCAATCATATCCTATAGAACTCTTTCGACATATTTTTTTCATCAACTACTTCATCGTTTGCATTAATATTGAGCTTAGAGTAGGCTAGACAGTGGCAGATATAACTGCATCGTTTACGACGATGTCTAGTAATTGTGGATCATTAGAAAGGAGCGGTTTCATTCCCCCTTCCCCTTATTCCGCTTGGTTATAATCTACAGAGAGTTAGCTTAAGTTTGTCGAAGGACTTACCCCTTTGCGATCCGACGAATATTGCACCATTCGTGTTACCTTTCTCGCTGCCCTTAGCACTCTTCGTAGAAGGAGGTAGGAGAAAGGGGAGGGAGAGCCGCGGAACTTTCTTTTGACTTGCAAATGGCTCAAAGTGCTACTTCCCAGTTTTCATTTCTCAGCAAGTTCACTCCAGTAGTACAGTCGGCGAAGTACCTTCCATTCGAGGTATTTCGCCGACTATCTCCGCCCTAGTGAGGAAGATCGGCGAAATAGAGATGGTGTCTGCGATCCTACAGGCGATTCACCATCGAGATGGGATGATGACGTTTCTAGAGGATCACGGGAGCCTTTAGGGGGAGGGAGGAGTCTCGTTACACAATTCATGCAGTGCATTTCCGACCTGTTTTCCTGTCAGGGCGAGGTCAAAATGACTCTCTGCCTGTGGGACGGTGGGAGGAGATCAACTAGGCGAGGCGCTACCAAAAACAAAAAATCGCCGTGGACCCCGCGAAGAGGTTTCTCTATGCACTCCAACCGAAGACACTTCTTAGCACTGAGAGATAGTTTATAGCATGCAACATTTCCATTGTCGATTAATTTTATCAACATTTTCCGTTAATGCTAACATTTCCCAATATATTCTCCACAAATCAATTAACATTTATTCAAAGAATATAAATGAAGCTTAGATATTTGCTAATAGAGTAGTTATAGAATGTTTACCATTTACTAATGAATAGAGGGCATTTTCGATTATTTCGTTGCAATTCGCATGCCATTATTCGTGATAAATGCGGCAGAAAGACACAGGAAGTTAGAAATGTGTTTTTGAGAAAGAAAAAAAAATTTAAACGCCGTTTATCTAAGTGATCTGAATTTCTATAACTTGTTGCCATCTAAGTGGAGATGAGGAAAGGGGATGGGGAGGGCGGAAGACATTGAATTCTGATTGAGGGAATATTAGTCATTGAAAGTTGATTTTCTCTAGCCAGGATGAATTTCCCTTAGCCAGGATAAAAGTGAAAATTTGCGAAGCGAAAAACGGCAATGTGCATAGAAAATTTGTCTTTTTTTTGTTGTTGTTTGAGGCAATTGTATGAACGGATATTGCGTTCATGTTGGCTATTGCACGGGCAGAATTCTGAGTCTAAACGTGAAGATATTTGAAATTAACGTCGCGCTGAGTGTTCTCGTTCAACTAGCACTTACGAATCTCATCGTAGTCATCGCTTGTGCTCTTCTCATTCACTTTGCAGTGTACCGCCCGATTTCGGCTTAACTCCGCCCTTTAACTAACCAATACTTTGCTAGCACTAGTTATCTTGACGTCCTCTTCTAGGATAAATCAAATGTGGTGCCACATTTTATGAAGTTTAAAGTTCTACCTGAAAATTTATGCAACAATAGAATTGACTCTCTTGTTTAACTATTGTGGCAGAAGTCAGATTTTTATTCATCCTCCCCTCCTCCCCCTATTCCCTCCCAAGAGAAAATCAAAATTTCTGCGCATTTTCCATTTTGCCGTCTCTTGAAAAAAGCAGATGCGAAGCTATAGCGAGAATTAATCTGCCGCAAGTCTGTTGAAGATTTTCAGAGGTTTGATCACCAAGAGAAAGACAATCGTGAAGGCAATTTAATGCTCATGTCTCTTAGACTTATGAATGTGTCTACAGCTACTTTATTTCGCTTATTTGAAAATGTGTTTATTACTATTCTTCTCTATGAAAGACCATATAGTATGTTATAGTTACAATATAACAACGACGCTGTGTTATGTATTTCGCGTTGTTATTTGTGCTTATTTCATAAATATAGATACATCTATGAATGAGGAAAGCAATAGGTTGACTGTTTTTTTTTGACATTGAGCAGTCGCTGATGGTGAATTGCAAAAGTCGAGCATAAAGTTGAATGAAGTTGTATGGTAATTTATTGAAACGATAGATGGTTGCAATATCATATATCTTTTAAGAAAATCCGAAATTAGCAACAATTGTCCATTACTGTAATCAGTTTCCAGGGGCATTAGCTTTTTGGAAATACGGTATTATTGTTTTCGGCTTGCCATTATAATTTTCGAGAGTGCGTTGCTGAATTTCGAGAAGAAATTCAAAAAATTTTTTAATGACTTGTCATTTAAATTCGTAAATATTTTTATTTATATTTGAATAAATGTTAAATTTATTCAAATGTGACGAGAAATACAAAAAATCCATGTCCATCGAATGCTTCATAGAATGCGTCATATATAAATAAATTTCCTCATCGAGGATACATCGATAAAATGAAAGCATTCATCCATCATTGTGATTGTATAATTTTTGAAGTTGGCAAGATTAATGTTTGTTGAAAATAAAATATGACAAATATTGATTAAGAATTCAATTTTTTGTTTATTGGATATTTTTTCGCTAATTTCAGTCTTCTAATTACTAAATAACTGAGAATATCCTAGCAATCAGGGTGACTTTTATCTCTTTATTTGGGAAAATTTTTAAAATCCTCTTCAGGTAGCATCAAAAACTTCATAAGGTGCTTTTTATCATAAACGTCTATTCATTGGAAAACAAACATTTCTAAACAATATAAATCTGAAATATAAGGCAAACTTGAGTGTTTTATGTAATTTTCGATGAATTTTTCTAAAAAAATTAGTGATATTTCAAATAGTAAGATGAAATTTTTATAAATTTTTCCCGAATAATTGAAACTAATTTTTTCATCATTCAATAATTCGAAAAGAAATATTTTTGCTAAAAATTACCTTCTTATGTCATTGCACAAAGGCAATATGCTATGTTTGTTTCGCTCTTTATTACCATTAACATAAGGTTTTTATGCTAAGCAGTAATTAGGAGGCCTCCTATTTTATAGGAGAATATTGCTTTAAGGAAATAAAGGATTTGGAAGCTGCAAAAGATTCATCATCGATGAGTGCAGCCGTTTTCCATTTCTAATGCCGATGCGAGATTTGATGAGCATTTTCATAGTTGTTTACAGCATATCTATAATCGTTCAATTCCCGCACCATTCCGGTTATATGCTATAGGACACTTTTGAATTGGAACCAAATAAAATCGAATTACTGGTTTATATCGCCGAATTTGCTGGCTAACTTGGCCGTTACAAACATGATGTTTTGCTTATTTTGTTATTTTCTTGACGATGAATTTTTTTTTTTGATATTGAAACTATGGGAAAATTCCCGTTTGTTGGTCTTCTAATTGGATTCACTTTCTAAGATATATTTGAAATTTTCGAAAAACGAAAAATTTGATGAAAATTTTTCTAATTATGGCCTAAAGTTGTTCCTAAACGTTTCAATAAACCGAAAGAAATTCATTACTAATTTCTAAGGTTTGAGAGATTTCTCATTGCTTCCGATCTTCTCATATCGTTCTTCGAATTTTTTAATAATTTCTTTCTATGTTCGCATATTTATTTCTGAGTTGTTTTTATTTTCAGAAATAATTTTGCTGAATCGATTATACTCTAACTTTGCCAGCGCATTATGAATTCCACTAAAAATTCACCGTTCCGCTAAATTTTTTGCATTTTTTTTCAAAAGAATAACAGTTCCATTTGTTCGTTTCAATAAGAAAATAATCAATTTTAAAATCATTATTATCGTATTTTTATTGATAAACAAACGGTCTTTATTGTCGCACCATCAATAAACCAACTGCACTCCATCGAAATGTTTTATCAATTCGATAAGTCGGAACTGTTAAGGAACTGAGGAAAGTGATGCGATTGTTTTAGAAACTAATGAAGGGCTTATATGAACGATCGTAGAATACAATTTGAGATGGCGACCCATCAAATGTTATGAAATTCATGCAATAGGATTTTAGAGCAGTTCATGTCAGCTAACGTGAGGTCGCCTCAGTATTTTTTGTGCAGGGAAGCATTTGATAGCTTATCACCTTGTTTATCACCCCCCCTTGCTCCCAATTTAGCTTGTCTTATCATCGTCGGCTAAATGAGGTGGTAGTTAGAGGGTAAGCTGTTTCTCAGTCACGTTGTACTACAGTATTACCGTGATTGTAGCATTAGCTTAAATTGTACTCATATTCTCCTCTCTTATTCGATCTTCTATAATACATCTTCTTCATCAAATGCTCTATATATTTTATTGTCGTTCTATGATGCATATGATATGTCACTGAAAATACTTAAAACGCTTATAACAGATCGTTTTCTAGATACCGTATAATAAATCTCAATTCTATGCGGATTTTTTTTTTGTGTGTGATTTCAGATGAATTTTCACATTGACGTCGAATTTGATGGATATTTGACGTGAATGATGGAAAAAAAAATTGCCACAAGTCACGCTATTAAAATTTCTCAATAATTTTTTATTTTTCTTTTATAGCATGTGGAAAAATTTTTTTTCGAACTTTTTATTCATGTTTTTCTTTCAAATTTTCATTCGATTTTTCATTCTTTTCCATTATTTTTCTTCTATTTAATAGTGATATATATTCGTACAATCATTTTTCTCATTTCATGAACTATTAAGGCGTCAGTTTTTTATTCAACTGTTGGCTTTACCCTTTTTGCTTCCATATAAATTGCTGCTGCCAATTTATTCATTAACTAGTATTCATAATAACTAGTATTCATTTATTATTAATGGATTCACAGATATAGAACAATTTTTGTTCAATTGTAAGTTAAGAATTGTGTTCGTTCTGCTTTGATTTTTATGGTTGGAAGAGATTTTTTAGGCGAATGATGTGCATTTCATTTCAGAGTTCATAAAATCAGTTTGGATCTTTTAAGCTTCGAGAATGAGCAAATTTATCAACTATCATTTAGTGTAAATCCTCTCCTAATTAGTAGTTTTAAGTACTTCTCATCTTGTAATATACTCACTAAAATTAATAAAATTGATGAAAATTAATAAAAGCATTTTCAACATCGTGATGAACTATGCAAACCTAATATTTCACTCTTTTTCCAATATTTTAAAATTACTTCCTTTTTTTTTCTTGCACCGAAAGAATTATAGAGATGGGGGTATTTTATTAATAAATTCATAGGCAAGATTCTTAAAATGACATCCATTTAGGCAATTATAGTCGTTCTCCTTATCGTTTAACCAATGATATACTAGTCTTCAACCGAAATTGATGTTAGAGCTCAGTTAGGCGGTTGAGCGATAGCATTGTAATCGCAGCAATAATGTTTGCGTTGTTCGTAGAGGACAAACGCTGGACTCAGCCGTTTCGTTTAGCTATTTGTGGAACGAAATTAACGATTCGTTGTAGCCGATCTATCCAGAAGCAATGGATATTTTACTATGGTGGCGTTGTGATTACATATTGCAAAATTATATCTCTTCTTGGCTTTATCTCGTTCACGCATTACAATGACGATTAGCCAGAACGATGCATTCACAAGCTTGAGCAATATGCTCGTTCAAATATAGGAAAAAGTAAAGGGATGTTCCTAGAAAGTAAAGGGATTAGGATTCTAGGAAGGGATATAAAAGATGAAACTCCATACTGTTCTTATAAATACAACATACTTGTGAGATAACAAGAGGATTGTATTGCATATGATAGAAGTTTTGAAGAAACTTTTCAAAAATTTTAGTGTTTTAAAAGAAATTTTCCGGGATTTTAACATTTTTGCGCTAGCAATTCTATATTGTGCTCTTATATCTTTGAGATCCCCCGCCAAAACAATCTTCCATCTATACTATCACTTAATCTTGTTGAACTCATTGTAATTTTTATCTACTTTTACAAGTTTTCCAGAAATTTCTATTTGCAAATCGAATTAATACAACATCACATCCGTACATAATCATATAAGTGTATACATGCTTCTTCGCTATTTAGATTTAACTTAAAATCAACTAAACCCTCTAGAATGGTTGAATATGTTGCTTATGACTACTTCGATTATTCAACCTACAAAATAATCTCTAAAAATCTAATAATTTTTTACCAACTCAAATGTGCTCAAAAATTTGCACACATCTTTCATCGGCCGAATTCATATAGGTCACGGGAAATAACGAATCTCTTGCGGGAAATTTATGTAAATGATGCAGTGTGTAAGAATACCGCATCCTCATTCCGCATGTTTTCTTTTCTGTTGGTCGTTTTTGAAAGTGGATGGAGCTGACTGTAAAAATGCATGCTTCTCCGGAACGCTTCCCGCTTGCTTTTTCGCTACAGAATTTTTCTTTTTATAGCAGTTATGAGCACATAGTAAGATTGATAACCGGAAATCAATGAACTAGCAAGATGTTGACTTATCAAACCGGAAATCAATAAACCAGCAAGATATTCATAAGCAGATGCCTCGTAGAAGCGCATCTACACTCAAGTATCTCAAGAGCGTTGTTCTATTTTGATTGGATAGTCCAAAAGTGCTTGTTGTATTATTTGTTTAATTATCTCATAATAGTATAGTTGCTATGAATCGTAGGTGATGTAGAATATTCGCAATCTAGGATTCTTTGGATTTACATAGTGACTGTTCACTTCGGAGATTCAATAGTCATTTCCCGTCGATTCATGATATCACTATCATCCAATCAGGCAATAGCTGGAATGTGATCAAGAATCAACAAAATCCAAGTGTGATTTCATATCCTTAACTATGGGATTAACAACAATGGCTATGGCTGCATTATTGCCAGTTTTCTTCGTTTGCTTTGCTTGAAAATTGTGATTGTGCGAGCTAGAAACATTCCGACGCTGTTTGAACGAAGCTTCTTATTGATTCTTTGTTTCATTTCTTGGCATAATATACTTTATCATAGGGAAAACCCTCAAGGTAACATGGGTTAATTAGCTCAAACATTAAAAAACCGGATGTTGCAATACTGAAGTAATAGAAAAGATTCATCACTATATTACGTAATATATTATATTTATTATTGAATCTTTGTTTAATTTAATTGTTGTTATTCAGTGATATCGTTTATGCTAAAAGAAAAAACAGTTTAATAGATCCCTTATATTGCAATTGAATTGGTATACACATTTTCTTGATATATTATGATAATTTCGTGAACTTTTTAAGGATTCAAGTGTAACTGTATTAGGTGTTTCAGATGTCACTATAGGTTTCAGATGTATTCGTCTAAGGGTATTTTTCTTGTTCATTTTGCTTTTTATACAATATAATTCGAATATAGGACATATTATCGGCTATATCTTTTATTGTTTTTCTTTTTATTGTTTCTCATCACCATCTTTCCTCACAGTCTATATCAACTTTATTTTTTACTTGTTACTTTCAGTTGAAAATGAAACAACAAGAGCAAATTATCGTAGAATCTCGAAAGTAAACCACTTTCAACAAAGGCTTAGTTAATAATACGGATCCTTTGGAGCTGCTGAAATTTATAAAATACTTCCGAATATTTTAGAAACTTTGATGTTCCTGTGAAGTGTTGCCATAAGCAGCAGAAGATTAGTGCTAATTTTTATTTTTATTATTATTTTTTTTGATAGTGTACCATTTCAGGAAAGCGTAGAAATTGTAGGGGTTCTCTCTCATTCTGGCGATTATTAAGCAATAGTATTAAACCATTTTTTTACAATAATCAAATTTTCAAAAGCTTACTTTCA
>QEWY01001851.1:60387-73586 GCA_006503575.1 Baylisascaris schroederi | reverse complement strand
TTTTTTTCTCTCTCTCTCCCTCTCTCTCTCTCTCACTCTCTCTCTCTCTCCCTTATCGGATTTGTAACTTCTATCGCTAAGTTATAAAGCTTTCCCATTCCCCGTAGAATTTCGTTGAAGGCTATTGTAGCAATATTGTTCTGCATGAGATTGTAGTGACATATCACAGTGATGTAGAGGAGTTTGTTTCGAAGAGCAATATTTGAGGCAAGAACGAACAAACACCTAAAGGCTTCAAGCCATGCACAAAGATGCGAGGGTGTCACTAATGAGTCAGCGAACACAGTCTCGAGTATAGAAACTATAGGAAATGATTATTAGAAACTTACGGATTACTACTATGGAAATTTGATAGGACTGATTTTATGAGAAAAAATGGTAATTGAGTATGTTGTACGAAGTAGTTTTTCTATCTTTCGAAGTAAAAAACTTCATAATTGTATCGTTCTCGCCAGGGATTTGCGCTTTTTCCCGTTCATTTAATATAAACAATTCATTTAAGATAAACAAAAATCTAGTTTTATTTCTGCTTGTATCTTTAGGTATTGCAGAATTTTTTCAAAGCATATAAACGTTTTGCAAAGTTGAATAATTTAATATGAAGTTATATAAAATTTCTTAAATTAAGAATGAAAGTTAATAAAATAAAGAACCTAATGAGGATCTTCAATACGGTGGTTATATTTCTATATTTCGTAGCAAATTATCGAATATATTGAAATATTTCAATAAAATTTTTTAAATGTTTTTTCACTGTCACATCAAACAGCCTAACAGGTTACAGAGAAAATATAGCTTGTTTCTTGATCACTGATTAATTGGTTAACTTATACATCTAAATCCAGGTTGAGCCAGTTTGACTCATGCATCTAAATCCATATTATAATCCATGTTGCATCGTTTCCAAAATTGACACCTATTCAATATCTCACCTTTATTTGAGGTGGTGTACGATTAATTTTAGTCGATAATTTTCACAACTCTTGCACAGTAATTCGACTACTTTCAGGCGAAAGAACGTCGGCGTATCGAGAACGCAGGTGGTTTCATACTAAAAGACGGTGTTGAAAGGGTTCAAGGGATCCTCTCTGTTACCAGGTAATTGACTTCTTTGTTTCTAAACGTATCTTCTCATTCCTACTCATTTCATTTCTTTTTTCGCGAATATAAAATTTCTTTTTTCAATAATTCACAAATCCAATCCTCCATATTTTTTAAATAAACTAAATGATGTATGTTCAAAGCGATGCGTTTATTGATATTTTAAAAAAAACGTTCGAGTTCTGATTGCATCCTGATTTATCTTTTATATACTTACTATAGGTTTTACATTTTTCCATTAGTTAAAAAGCTCCATATCAAAAGGTGTTTTATTAAAGAGAGGGAAAATTCCATCATATTTATATAACAAAATTCATATTGAATTGCACAATTTCTTATGTTTAATGAGAAACGAAGTAATTACGATGAAAATAGTAAAGTGAAAATGAAAATACAGTAGAGTAATATTATTTGAAAATTGAGAAACTTATCGAATTCATTAGATATTAGATACTTATTAGTTCTCATATTGGCATTTTCTATTCGATCATAGAAAGCTTTGCTTGGTACAGGTCAAAGGTCAAGTACCCACAATTAAATCGTTTTTTTTCTGCTTTTGTATTTACAAGCAAACTAATATGATGGATTATTTGCTACACCTATGTCGTTGTTTGCATGGTTTTTGAACACCTTCTTTTTTTACTTCTCTGAGGCATTTGTAAGAAGATGAGTGAAAATATATGGTGGGAATGAGTTGCATGTTTATAGGGTTGGTTCAATAGCTAGCTGATAGAGTAGTGAGCTAGTAATCTTTAGGTCGCGATTTTGAGTTCCACATTAGCGCAAAACTTTCCGTTTGTTTTAATGTTTGTGCGCATCATCCTCAGCTTAAGTTCTACTTTGTTTCATTTAGCTTGAGCTTCACTCTGTTCCATTTACATCAGACTTTTATAAAAATATGCTCTGATGCTTACCTGTTCTATTTATTTAAATTTTTAACCCATCAGATTTTATTTGCGTCCCCTATTTAACTAACTCAATAAGTATGGGAAGTGACGCTACTCATCCAGAAGTGAGCAGTTAAAATGCGATGATGAGCACCTACACAAGAAATATGTGTTATTTTTTCACTTATATAGAAATATCGGCTAATAGGAAACTCACTACGCCTTTATCCATTTATTTGAAGTTCAATTATATAGTCATATGTTGTCGATTTGTAAGTGTTCATTTTTCAACTGAAAGCAACTGCTTTCAGTTGCTATTTATTTATAGCTTTTGAGTTGTATTTTTCTTCGGAGCCTCCGAATTTATACATATTTTTTCGGAGCCTCTGAATTTACTTAGCATGGCAGGAGAGAAGGCGGGAGGGGTCGAGGGAAGGAAGACTGAGCTATGAGGCCGGAGTGGTGAATAGTGAGAAAAAGAATAGGCTATTCAATCAGAGTGTGCTCAGTTACAACGTGCCATAATCAGTTAAATTGCTGCCTGGATGTATTAGTCGATTTCTTATGCGATATTGTGATCTGATCAGCGAAAATTTCGCTCAAAATAATTGCAACGAATGAAATTTTTTAAAGCTATTTTTTGGTTTATTGAGAAGAAAAAAATAATAATTTTTTATGCACCAAAAATTTCCAAAATTTGCAATTTTTTCTCAAACACAATGTAGATCATCTTGCAAAGTGGGCGAGTAAATGCTAATAAGGAGCATTAATGAGCTAGAATTAAAATATTTTGAATTTTTTTTTCAGAAAAAATATTTTTATGAATTTATTCACAATATCGATTAATGATGATTTTTCTCTTTGGAAAATTTCCCTCAGTCCCATCGGATTGTATTTTTTCTTGCAAATCAAACACTCATTTGGAGGCTTTTTTTTCTCGTATTTTTTCTCGACATGCTTTCCAGTGATTAGCATCCTACTGCATAATCATTAAAAGAAAAAAAAATTGTTCGACCAACGCAATACATCTTGAATATGTCTACTGCTTAGAGGAGGGAGGAACATATAAGCAATGATGTACTTTTGCCACTACTGTATAGTATCGCAGTCCTCTATGAGACTATTCAAAGTGCACAGTGGTGACGTCATGTCTGTTGGTATGTATGTCGATGTCGGTGTCTGTTGATATGCTTGTCGGTTCATATGATGACTTCAATCATAACAGTTGATGTGGGTTTGTGTAGTTATTCATTGGTCAATACGAGGTAACAATCAGCGTTCAAGTGAACTCATCAACAGAGCTAGCTATCAGTATAGTTGCTTATTTATTTATTTATTTATTCATTTATTTATTTGTTTATTTATTTATTTATTTATTTATTTATTTATTTGTTTATTTATTATTTACTTACTTGTTTATGGTCAAAGTTATTGTCAATTTTGGCTCCCTTTGCACAATTATAAGGGTCGTAGTTGCCTGCAGTATTGCATATGTGTGAGGCAACATTGCAAAATTCACGAAGAAAAATATACATCAAATAAAAAGTTTCCGCGTTTGATAAATTCGCTTGAATGTGTTTTTTAAGTTATTGCGCGATTTATTATTTGTTGATAATTTATGCGACCATTTATTTGATGTGCGCTAATGCAAAAAGCACATATCGTGCCCAATTCTCCAATGCGTTCTTATTGCAGATTATTTTGCTGAGTTTATAAAATGCGAATTCTCCGCTTCAAATTGAATCGTTTGTTAAATTCGCTAGAGAATGTAAAAATGATTGACTAAAAATTTTATCGCATAGATTCGTCGCTTGAGTAGTGATGCGTATCGCGCCTATTAAGCATATTCACATCACAAAATTTTCGGTAATACATGAGTGATATAAAAACCAAGAATACAACCGGAAGCAAATAATGAAAAAAATTTGGTCAAAAAGAGCAATAATTGTAGTTTCAGGAAATTGTTGCACGATGCCTAAAGTTTTTTCTCTCATATAATAGCGTTTGATTATTTATTCATATAATTTCATGTTTTTATTATAGATTTTTTTTTCTGGCAGAAGTTCTTGAGGTAGTTATAGCTACGATTCGCTAAACTTTTAGGATAACTGCTGTCTTCCTCTTTGATTGCTCGATCGTTTTGGCACAATTTTTCCGATCGTTTTTTAGCGTATATTGTTGCATGATCAGTCAGTTTTATACTATTTAACATATTCATCAATTACTATGCATTCTTTCATGTCAACGCTTGCTTAAAAAAATGTTCTGACTTTCTCAATTTTTAGTTTAGAATATCCGTTGATCTGCGCTATTTGAAGAATTCGGTGGAAAATATTTTCACTGCCTTCGTTAGTGTTTCTCTATCAGTTGCAAAAGATGTTTCTGATAGCGAAATAGTTCGCATTTTTTAAATTCCTCGATATCATGAATTCGTACCACAAAAGGTTTAAACAGGTATATGCATTGGAGCTGGCAACGATCACCGCTAAATGATGCTTCACATCTACGGAGATATCCTAGATATGGGAGCATTCTCTATCCTACAACCTGTCGAAATCCGCTGCCCTTCTACCCGCTAAATTTGCGCCGCAAAAATAAATAATTTTCCTTCTAATTTGAGCCATTTGTTAAAAATCACTCCAATTTGCCGCTGACAGTACTGAATGTTCACAAACGAAAGAGTTAAGCGTTTTAGAGAGCAATCGGAGGCCAGTTGTGTAGCACGCACTAAACTTTTTCAAAGGTTTTTTTTTTAACACAACAGAATTGCGGTACTACAATCTGTGGGTCGCAGTTTTTCCCTACATTTGACGTTCAGATGTCACCGAATTTGTGAGTTTTTCGTCAAAACTAATTTCGACTCATTGTGATATTACCAGGATTAAACTTTGAAATGCAATGATGCAATGATATAGTCATAAATCGCCAATATGGTCATAAAGTGTTGTTTTTCTAACCATCATGAGAAACTTCGTTCGTTTGTTTATATTGTTTGCGCATTCGATACTGATAATGGGTACTTCTGAGTTGGCCATTTATACGTTTGCAACACATTTATGCGTCTTTATTTCTTCACTCTTCTTTACTACATTTTTTGCACTCTTTCATCCATGACATTGCATCATCTAAGTGGAAATTTTTTGATGATTTTAGATCAGATTCCAAAAAAATCACAAAATTTAACATATTATCGGTTTATTTTTGAAGGAAAAACGATACTTTATCCTTAAGTTTTATTTTTTTTTAATATTCCGTTTCTTTCTCTTGTATATATTTTTTTTATATTCTTTCTTTTGTATATTAATCTATTCTTGATTGTTGTGCTAATACTTCATCGACAATTTTGCTCATCTTTGCTAATAGTCTGCAACGGAGACTAACTGACCTCTTCCGGATTGTGGACCAAGATAAACACTCGAATGGTATGAGTTAGCTCCATATGAGGAAAGTTAGGTTCAATAATGAAAAAAAAAATCTTCACACGTCTTATATTCAGTTGCCTTATTATACCCCTCTTAAAAGTAACTTATGTAGGGCTTCATTTGTTTGACGCAAAAAATTTGCTTTGCTTTCAGTGAAAGTTTTCTTTCTGTCAAAGTTTATTTTACATGAAAATTCTTCAAATTATATAACCATATTCTATTTGTAAGAATAAAATACATTTTATTAAGTATAAAGGTGTAAATTAATAGTACTTACTGCTAATTTAATTAAGAGCATTCGGCGATACACAACTGAAACGTGCGTGCATTCTAACAGCTCATCCAGACGTCGTTCGTGTCGATTTAGCAGAAATTTGCCTCAGTTTTATTTTGGTTGCATCGGATGGCTTTTGGGATGTTGTAAGTAACGATCAAGCGGTCAAGCTCGCCAATTCATTCATACAGAAAACGCCCAAAAATCAATGGCATAAGTAAGTCCTATAATTCTGTCTCATATTTAATAATAATCTTGAATCACGTTTATTTGTATTCTCAGGAAAGCCGTGGGAGAGGGAGTATCAATTTTATGTTTAAAATTCAAATAATTTCACTAGAATATTCATGAAAATTTACCTAAGTTCATGAAATATTTCGATTTTCAGGTAAATGCTGACCGTTATCGATCATGCATCGTTTTCCGTTTGCTGTGCATAAGAAATATTCTGCACTTCCCCAACATAAGAAAATCCTCACCGACTTTTCTGCTTTACTTTAATCGCTAGCAAAAAAAAAAAAAAAACTATTCGATGCGATGCAAAGCTTGTTCGTTTCAATTTAGAGTATTCAATGTATACATGCCTGAGTAATGTTGGATTATCTCGTAGTGATATGCTTTCTTATTGAATGAATGTTAGCTAACTTAGGAAATGAAGAAGCCATTCTAACGTATTTGATTAGGCTGTGCATATTACTGAGATCCCATTCGGAGGTGCATTAAACAATTGGTATAAATAACCTTGGCTTTTCTATCGGCCTTCAAGCGCATACAAAGGTATTCTCAGTCTAAAGGTCCATTTGGCTTTTGAAATCGTCACTGTTTAAATTTTTTATTAGAATGAAAACTTTTGGTAATTTATTGCCGAGGAATTGAGCAGTTAATACGGATTTCTATATAACACAAGTTTGTGTTAATTGAAGTGTTAACTTTATTTAAATGTGAAATTGTATAAGTAATTAGTGTTATATGATTTCAGAGTAGCCGAATATTTGGTGAAAAGAGCATTGCAATTGGGCACTGAAGATAACGTCTCTCTATTATTTCTACGATTACATTTCTAACGCAAATTACGTTAATGTACTCTTCGTTGTGATTTGGCTGCCTTTTGCGAGCAAAAATATTCTATATTCGTATTGAACGTTGATATTAATGATTTATATTAACGGGTTCTTCTACGCTTGTAATGCTTCCTCAGCTTGAACTTCCTAAATATTTATGGGCTTATTCTTTGGATTGTTTTATTCACTGATTTTCTACCATCACTGAACTATTTATTCCCTGACTGTATATTTTATTGGCAGTACTCAAGCTGAGTCTACGTTCTCGAGTTGAATCTACATCTTCGAGCTGAGATCCACATTCTCGAGCTCAATCTGTATTTTCGAGCTCAGTCCAATTGTCGACTGAGGCAACATTTTCGAGAATGTCATCACAAACGTTATGCTCACTAATAAGTGAGCATTACCTAGAGGCAACTTCCTCTATGAGCACATCTCGAGAATATTTACAACTGCTTGCGAATAGTTCATCCGATACCGGTGGTGTATCACTTCTCAATCGTATCACCTACGCTTATATTGCACCACTCATCATTGCATTTGGAATTATTGGTGCGTTATTTGACTATTCTTAAAAGCTTTCCTCTTAGGAAATATTACCCGAAATGGGAAAGTATCCAATATGCAAATACCCAAATGCCATTTTAAGTGAGGAAAGATAGTTGAATTTTCACAGAGAGACTAAATAATCCTTTCTCTCTGCTACTCCACCTCTCTCTCCTCAGTTGAGAAAACCATTCCTAAATGATCGGGGAATTTCTTTGCATCTTAAAATTAAATTTTTCTAAGTTTTCTTCTATTTTCTTTTTGCATTTGCTAAATCAAAGTGCTCCTTCTGAAGTGCAATCAATCGTTAACTTACAGGTGATGTAATGACCGTAACAACATTGACGCATCCATTGTTGAGGCGTGCCAGTATTGTTTACACCTATTTAATTCTCTTAGCAATGACCGATTTCGTAAGTGCTTTTTCATTCAATTTCTATCACCCAAACGGGGTCATAACTAATTTTTCTTGAAAAAAAAATCCTTCCAATATATCTTATTTCATTCATATAGGTCGATATTCATTGATGATATCGCATAGTGCAGCTTTATAACAATGGCTATCGCTATCCGATCGTGATACAATTAATAGGTTTTAAATCATAGCGTATTTCCTATCATCTTGAAGAATTGGTCAATGATAGCACTTTTATGACATAAAAAATTGAATTCTATGTTATAAATACATTGGTTAATGTTTTACAAAATATCCATCGCGTGAAACAATTTAATTAACTTAAACCAACTTAACTTAGTACCAATTCAATTATATGTGAAAACTTTAGTAATTCCTTAACTTTTTCTTAGCGATAATGAGCCGCTTAAATTGTAAGATGTATTGTGTTGTTCGTGTATCGATTAACTGGCCGCAATTTTATAGCTGAAAAAAAAAGGTTCTTAGCATCATAGCGCAATGCATAGGTGATAAAGAGAGTAATTGAGCGATGGGGTAGGGGGGATTAGGGGAGAAAACAGTGATTCTGTCGGAAATATATACGGATGGTGTATTTTATTCAGATGACACTTATATCGGTTATACCAATGATATTATGGTTACTTGATTGGCGATTATGTTCGTATTCATCTGCATTATATTATGCACATATTGGTTTCCCATTGGTGAGTTGATTTATTCGTTCACTTGCTGTAATTATTATATATTCTTTCACCATTATATTATTATATTGTTATATTCCTATCATATCATGTACTTTATATTCTTTTTGAGAGTGGAAAATTATTCAACTTAAGCACAAATTTTTCCTTCAATTTGTGGCTCTCTTTCAAGCTTTACTGAATTTTATCCCTTTAAAACTCTTTTGTTAGTGTTTGAATGTCATATTCAGAAAAAGGAAGTGAAGGAGAGGGGAGATTTATAGTTTGGTTACTCCTCGTTGGAGTATTATTGATTCGGTGAGATCGAAAACGAATAATATTACAAGCAATATAAAGTTCATACTTTGGTTTTTGCACTTTGCTTTGATTTATGCACTTTAATTGCTCTGATTCTTGCACTTTTAAAGTGCGATCATTAAGGTAAAGGCTTTATATTGTACCGCCGATTATTTTTATCACTAGGTTATTCGTGCAAGGTATTTTTGGCTAGCTAACGTTTACAGGATACAATTCTTGATTGATATTCCCGATGACGTATATCTATGCCAATGAGAAAAAAATACAAACAAATTATCTCAATGTGAATCTGATGGTTCTATACTATCAGATTATTGTTCTATACAATTGCGAGTGCTTTCTTTGTGCTTCGTTTTAAAAAAAAAAATTCCATATTGCATAAAATCCTTATGACGATCTTTGAGGTCTTGAGACTACTGATTTTTTTGCATATGCAAAATTTTCGCTATGGCTTATCTATGGAGAAAAATTTGCATATGAAGCACAAATCTCAGCAATAATTTCGGTTCAAGATTTATTAAAATTCGAATCATGAAGAGTTCTATTTGAGTGCAACAACAAGTGATGAATCATTTTAAGAATAGTGGCACGATATGTGCTTTTTATAATCTTAGCCGTTAATTCTGAATCGTATCATGATTTGTTGCTGAATAAAATTTAATCTCATCGTTGCATTTATTTCATTATTTGTTGGAAATTTATAGAAACCATTAGCTGAGCTGAAAAAATTTCGAAAGCAAATATTCTGCGACAACCTTCTTTTTTTTGACGGCGGAAAATGCTTAATCTCAGGGATGCAAATGTATGAGATCAACTAAAGGATTGAAATTTTAAAAAGTTTTTTCCATCGCTTTCTGGAAATTAGCTAGCGATAGTTAAATCTCAAAGATCGTCTAAGGAATGCTAAAAAGAAGAATTTGCGCAATTTCAAATTCAGCTCTGTCGATGAAAAAAAAATTGAGAATCGGTGAAAGAGACTCTCAAAGTAGAGAGTAGAATTCATACTTTGCGACATTGCGTGTTACGTTCCACTTTATATATTGATTGTACGTTATTAGTGAATTGCTATTAACAGAAGAGAAAATTGGCACCCTCGTAAAATCTGGATAGAAGGTAATGAGATTCTATGGAAAATTCGAAAA
Organism: Baylisascaris schroederi; assembly: GCA_006503575.1. Taxonomy (NCBI): domain Eukaryota; kingdom Metazoa; phylum Nematoda; class Chromadorea; order Rhabditida; family Ascarididae; genus Baylisascaris; species Baylisascaris schroederi. Next base: position 63,740 of record QEWY01001851.1, on the reverse strand, counting down.
ATGTGGGCAGAAATTTGGAAATTTTCCAATTTTATGACGTATGTCAACGTCATAGCAATTTGTGCAAGAAAAAAAATAACCGGTATAATTTTTTCACGTTCATTCAATCGAATGAATGTGAAAAAAAAAATTTGCGTATATAATTACGCAATTTCGATTGCCATCGCCAAATTGAGTCTTTCGAAAATATTATTGAAATCTTTAAAAATATTGAAAAAGATTTAGGCAATCTTATAGCATTATATTTGTCATATCCTCTTTTATGGCGAGATAACACTCCTTTACTTTTATATAATATATAAGAAAATTTCTCTTAAAATTTTTAATAATTTCTTCTGCGTGTTTAGATGCGACCTTTTGATTGTATAACTAGACGATTTCTTTTTTTTCTCACTTCATCCCTCATATTCTTTGAAGCTATTTTTGACCTTATTATCTAAAAACCTGGTTGTTGTGAATTTTGGCTTCAAGTATTTGCACTGTTGATGCAACATATACAAAAAAAAATCAACTTTGTAATGCGCAATCCCACTTTAGCATCTACACATTGTGCACTCCACACATTTGCATGAATCAATGCCCTCTAGCAAGTGATTGTGGAGATGAAGACCGTTGTCTCACCAATATATCTCGGTGAACGTATAAAGATGTCTTTAGAAAATTCTGATTGTCTAACTGTGAGTAGGACATTACTCCTTATGTAGACATACGCCACAATCAACAAATAGGCTATATCTTTATGCAAATGGATTTAATTGATACAATTGCTGAAGAAAAATGCTTAATGCTGCTAATATTACAGGTGAATGCTCTTATGGGTGCAAGTGTTTGGATTGTTGTTTTCTTAACAATGAGCCAATATATGGCAGTATGCCATCCATTTAATCATTGCTACCTCAGGTAAGTGAATACCAGGCTTAATTAAGTTTTTTTTAATTAAGTTAGAAGCATGAAAAAAATCGTAGTTCTTGTTGTGAGCTATTATTTGCCAATGTTTTGTGTTTCTTTAAAATGAGGTCAATTTATGATTAATTCATAGGGTCAACTTTAACTGCATTATGTTTAGATTGACATATGGATCTGAAAGACTTCTTTTTTTTTTTGCCTTGGATATGGATTTGGGATTTCTGATTGAATTTGGAATTGACTAGGAGCGTTCTTTCTCAGGAAAAATTGCTGACGCTGATTGAAGGGGTTTTTTCTCGTCATTTAATTCTTAAAATTCACCACTTTTCATGAAAATTTGTGAAAAAAAAATTCAACAAATTGTTTCATGATCGTTCGAGTTCATATTGAAAGTAAATGGTATGCAAAAGAAAAACATTGAAAATTTCATTCATTCGATAGGTAATTTGAATNCCCCCCCCCCCCCCCCCCCAAAAAAAAATCAAAGTCCTGACAAATTTCCGGGAATCTTGTAGCGGATTAACCTCGGTTTACTTACATTCCTAATACCCAGAAAGGGTTTTTATTCGAGGGAAATTCATTAGTGTGAGACATATTACTCCCTATAGAAGTCATTCATAACTCAACGCTTAATTTCAGCAATCAGTTTAATTGAAAATATAAGTTTCTTAGCGATAGCCGAATGTAGTAACGTTATGAGTCATCGTTGAGAAAAGGAATGGAGTAATATTGTGGCTATGGTAGACAAACGTTGATGTGCACCTTAAGCAGATTTACATATAATTAAATTTCCTATTTTCGGCAACCAATTGTTTTTCAAATTCTGGCAAATTCGAAGGGATATTCTAATTGCTCACCATAATTGGCAAATTGCATCTATCAACGAGATTATATTTTTCAATTCAGGTACCTCAAGGAGTTGGTGAATGTGAGTTCATCGTTTGTGAACGAAAGATTGAACTTTGGTTCAAAGCTTATGAATGGATTCGTGAGACGATTAGTCGTTTATTACCATTTGTACTTGTTGCGTATTTTAATTCGAAGATTCTCATCACTTACCGCATAACAAAGAAAGATCGCCTTCAACGACTTGCAAACAATTCACGAAAAAGTTTTATTGAAGGAAAAAGTGAACAGGTATGTATGTTCTATTCTTAGCATTCTCATTAGTCTATTTCATTTATTCTCGAAGATATCTTATAGTGATATGATATCATACTGATTGTGCTGATATAATAATGATAGAGTGAAACCCTTTACCTATCAATAATCAGGCTCTATAAAAATTGTTTCAACTTGAAAGAAATTCGTTTAATCTTATCTGTTTCCGTGTCGGAAGATGTCGGCAAGTCTTTGAATAGCCTTACATCGTTTTGATTGACATGTTTAACTGGAGATAATAGTGCCAACCATATTGGGCGAAATGCGACCTGTGTGCTTAACAATAGCCAACGATTCGCTGCAGTTCATACCGTTGAACGCTGAGGTCTTTTAGTGTTGCTCAATGCTGTTCGAGTGGTTGAATTCTTTGCGATGTATGGTTATTACCTGTTCGCAGTTTCATCAATAGGGCGACACTACCGATTCGACTTATTGAATAAATTTTTTTATCAACTACCAGATTGTTTCATCAATTTCCTACTAATAATCTCTCTACTTTATTAATTTTTCATCGTTCAACTGATTACTGCAGTAATTTTTTGTTAATTACTTGGCAACTAATTGATGGTTTTCAGTTTTTTAATTATTTTAGCGCAATATATATATATATATATATATATATATATATATATATATATATATATATATAAACGTATAAATATAAATATAAATATGAAATATATAAAAAATGAAGAAAAATAAATTTGTAAAAGTATCTTCATGCGTTTTATTCACTTCAAAGTAAACTAAGAATTCATCGAGGATTATTTTCAGGAGGAAAGACGTCTTTTCGTATTACTATTTACAATAATAATTGTTTTCTTTGTGTGTACTATTCCTGCAGCACCGTTAACAATATTTGTTTCCGATAAACGCTCACAGAATTTACCTTTCCAGGTAGTTTGCTTATTTCATTCGATCACTTTTATTATCAATTTTATTAAAAATTCTTTTTGTTTTACATCATTTTTGTGTAGAAATAACTTTCTCATTCATTGTTACATTGCGAATAGTTTAAAAACTTATTTTTAACTTTAGATTTTGGAATTTTCAATTCCCAAAAAAATCGGACAGGAATTATGCCTATTTAGGAGAATCTGCAACATGCGGAAATTGATAGCAAATATTTATGAGGTAAGAACTCACTAAAAAAATTCATTGGCTAAATGTATGTATAAAAAGATCTTGCTTTACAAGAATAGGCAATTAATAAATTTGGTTAGCTCGAAGTCTTTAAGCTTGAGTCTGACCTTTCATTCAAGGAGACGCTTTAGACGGATGAAGCA
>QEWY01001851.1:39670-60190 GCA_006503575.1 Baylisascaris schroederi | reverse complement strand
AATAATAATAATAATAATAATAGCAACAATGGTTCATCAAGGAGGAGTTCACGAAACGACGACAAAGGAAGTTGCAGAAAGAACAGTGTCATCTCAAATGCCAAAGCAAAGTACGTATCCTTTTTATTCAAAATGCATAATTCTCGTAATTCTTCATCATTTTTAAACATATCTCTAAGGATCACCTTTTAGTGAAGAGGGAAACAGATAAAGAATGTGGCTATGAAGATTACGGGCCCTTTTTTCTGTTTACGAAACTCCATCCATTTCAGATTTGATACTTCTTCTAGATATCTAAATCCCTAAATTTTTTTTTTTTTTTTTTTTTTGAAAGGAAGGAAAAATTCTAATCATCGATCACCCTCGTTTACTATATCTAAGGCGAAATTTTCATAAGCCTATTACAATGAACTTATATGCTTGACGGATTGGCACAATATGCACTTTTGTTATTCCAAACATCACTTCGAAGAATTTTTAATATTGTCAGTGAATAAAAAAATGCTCGCAGTAATGCATATTTTAACCGAACCGATCGTGTCCTTATGGACGCATGTTGCAAAGAGTCCACTTTTTTGTGCATTGTGAATCGAACACTTGTTAACTGCTCATCTAATATGCAAATTTTTTCACATATTTAACTATATGTAACTTGTTTCACCAATAGAAGATTAACTTTGCACAGGGCAATTTTATGGCGCAGATTTTGCTCACCGAATTTTGCCTCTCTAATTACGATGTTTCCTATTGAAAAAAATATACATTTCTATTTGCATATGCAAATTAAGCGTATGCATTTTGCAAATTTCACAAGAAATGAACATTAAAATTTGCTGCTTATGCAAATCAAAATTTATGCATAAAATTCTAATCTTCTAGGTTGCCTTTTCGTTTACTATTTGTATTAAATTTATTTGCACAGTAATTGCAACTTCAGATCGGCAACAATATTAGCGGGCATTATTCATACAAATGATGATATCTATGAGAAGCTCTCAGTGATTCGTGAAGGTGATGATATTATCGAAGATGTAAACGAGAGAACAAGCATGCTTTAATTTGCACTTTGGATCGCAAACTTATCCCTCTTTCCCCTCATCTATGCACTCATTGATGCAGTTAACCATCGCTGTTGTTATGTGTGTGTGTTTATTTTAATTATTCTATATATTATATTATGAAGTTTCTCATTCAAAATTTTTGATTGTTTACACGCTGTTTAGACAATGATAATAATAATTAATAATAGTGTTTGTTCTGTGCACACGCCAAGAAGGCTACACTTACGCACATAACATATGATATATTCGATAATTTAGCTGCAATTTTTGCCCACCCACTACTACATAGTCCCGGTCAAGATGGGAACGTCATCTGTCCAATAGATGCCCATCAACGGCAAACCGCGCTAATTTACACCAGCCCATGAGGGCGCTTTGAAGAATCTGCAGAATTCAATATATATATTATATATATATATATATATATATATATATATGTACTAGTTTTTGACAATGTTTGATGCTTATTTGGTTGGCTTATTATAATTTTTAAGAATAACACATCTGTCCTATGGCTTACAAGGAGCGACTAGTGATAAACGTTGAAACGAATACAGTCGGTGAGGATGAGGAAGGAGGTTGATCAAGGCTAGCTTGATTGAGGTCCCGATCTACTTTGAATGCTCATCTAACATCTCATATGTTAGTTGATTTTCTTACTATGGCAGTTGTAGGAACTTTGCTGACTCAACGATGTCCCTCTCTTTGTTATGCAGTCAAACCAGATGGTTGCATCTTGTGAAGACTATAAGCTCCGGAGCCTCTCAAAGAGAGGATAAAATATCTAGAAGCAGCGAGATTTTCATCTCATCATATACGATATATCCGAATATAGGAATATATGACTAAATCTTTGTAGGTCAATCGTATCTTTTTTTCAAAGTTAATAGTCAATCAGCATTGCATAATTCAAATGTTCAAAGGCTAGAGCATTGTTCATCATATTAGATCATTCTAAAAGTGATGCATTGTGTGCGTCGAATCTCTGAGGTGTTGTTTCTTCACGGTTTTTTTAATGTGAGCATCTCGTCGATTTTATGGAACAGCTTGAATGAAGTCAAAAAAAATTTTTTTTAGAGTAGTCTTTTTGCATGAGTAGAGAAAAAAATTTTCTGAGAGAGAGGGGAGGGGGATAGGTTGGTGGGATGTGAAGGTGATAAATTTTAATATTTACTCATTTTGTAACATATCATGCGCGCTCAAAATTAAATACTCATAAATTGCTAGGAAAGTATAAGAAAAAGGAATGTTGCTGCCTCAATTTCCGTCGAATGTTTACCACGAAATGTCATGTCTATAGCCGAAAAAAAGGTGCATTTTTATTGAGATGCAAATTATTTACGTAGTTTCTCGTTGATATTTATGCGGCATTGAATGATTCAATGTTATAAATAGGAGCTAATTCATTATTGATGTTTTTTTCAATTGAGACAAAAAAAACAACCATTGAAGGGTGAAAATAAAAAATTTTTTATCGTTAAGATAGTAGGACATTGTTGAGTGAATGTAACAAATAAAAACTGCAACAATTAATTGGAATTGAGGGGTGATATCACTACGAAACAATGCAATGAAAGTCGGCGCGACAATGCATTTGACGGTACCGTAAGAGTACAGTGTAATTCTTGATTCCCCATAGTAACTTAAAATCTAATTGAATATATTTCAAAGGGTTGATAAATATATTTCCTTACTAAGGAAATAAAGTTTTACAAAACATTTGCATATTCGAGTATGCTTTCTAACGAGTAACTTATTACAATTTGTCAGTCTTGAAGATCGGTTAAATAAGAAAAAAAGAAACCCACTAGGGTTGTAAAAAAATGCTGCATTAAATGTCACTTTACGATTCTATTCTGTTCAAAGTGCCTCGCAGTGAAGCACCACTATTCGACATGAACAATATTATGACCATCTGCCAAAATAATGATCTATACTAACATCAAAGTTGATCGATAAAATTTGAGAACAGTTGCAACCACTTGTGTGCATTAATGTTTGAGTACCATTTGCAAGCAGTCGATTTATCATTTTACTATAGCCGAATTAACCTATCAACCAATTTTCTTTGGTTTTTACAGACACTGCTATCGGTTGAGATATCACCCTACTATTGCGCATATTTTATTTTTTGTTGATATTTAACGGAGCTAATCGGCGCAAAGCGCATATTGTGCTTTCTCCACCGATGCGCTTTTCCACTTATATATAGATCAACACTTTGTTTGAATTCCAGACATTGTCGAATAGCGATAACTTCGGTTATCGAATTATTTGTGAAAATTACGTGAGATAATAACCTATAGGTTTAACTATAAATTAAATAAATATTGCTCTTTTACTATTTACGACTAAATTTTATTCTCATAGGTTAATCTACTCACATCTTCTTGCATTCTTAACAGCTATCTAGTCTCCTATTAGTAGTCTATTGCTGTCTGCTCATACCCGCGTAACGTTTGCTTTTGCCTTAAAAAAATTTTTTTTTCTTTTCTTATTTCCGTTATCCGGGAGCACTATATTCATCTCGGTCTATACTAACGTTATGCACATAAAGGATTTCATGTCAGTATTATCTTAGTATAACACTTATCGCTTTCGATTTATGGATCACATTTCCTTTATAAAACTTTAAAAAAAATGCAAAATTGTTCTAAAAGATAATCAGATTGTTACGCGTTCTAGACATTCATGGTGCATTTTATGGTGTTACAAAGTTGGGGGCACTATCCAACAATGATTTATGCATACGTTACGTTTTCGGCTTAGATAAAACAAAGCTGACTATAGCATTTGAATGAAATTTTGCAGTCGAATTATTGCCACCCAAAATGTATCGAGAAATAGGGCAGTCCTATCGAAGCGATACCATCCAATAGGCATCGATTCATCCATCTATCGGAAGTGATCTTCTTATTCTAAGTGAATCATATCTTTTGTCTCATAAGCAGTTTTATGTCTTTTCTATGGTTTGTAATAAAATCTAATGAAAGGTTACTTCTTCATACAGCATTAGTGCACTGAAGCGATTATATCATTGGTTTGCTATTAACCGTATTAGTGCTTTTTGCATGTATATTGCAACTCCTATAGCTGCACCACTTTATTTCTGCTAATATCTTCCAGCTTCATTCTACTTCATTATGGCTGATGTATGAGGATGTTTGAAACTAAAAATAGACCATACCGTTTCATATTTTAGTGATCTATTTTAGGTGCTCCAACTCCGACCGTTGCATAATTAAAGCGGCGAGGAGGGGCGAACAGCTCTACGAATATGTGATGACCAATAATGCGTGAGTTTAATATATATTTAAAAGCGCTGAATTGATGTATGCTATGCTTTGAGTACAATGGCCACATTATTGACGTTAGTGAGCCGGAAGAAAACTCTTTGTGACGAGAAAGTTGGTAAACATCAAAGTTGAGTATGGCGAACTTTTTTTTTCTTCTCGCTTTTGTATACAAATGACCAATGGTATGCCCACAAAGAGAAAGACAAACGAATGACGGCGAACTCATCAATAGAGAGTTAAGTGAAATTGAAGAAAACCAAGCGATAGATATAGAGATAAATAAGAAGAAGCAATAAGATTGAAAGAGAGGGGATTTATAAGAGAATTGAAAATTGAAAAACAGCAGCAACAAATATACGAGAATTCGTTGAACATAGACAATGTGCACTCAACGATCCGATGATGCGGACAGGTGGAAAGCGATTGTACAATCGAGAAAGCTTAGGCGGGGATTGGCACGAGGCATATAGCGGTGAATCAATGGGGCTGGCCCCGCCAAGCTAGCACTTCACAACCGACTATATGAACGAAACCCCCTTTGCCAATCTGTGTGCATCACATGGTCACTGTATCGCACTAACGCTTTTCCTCTTCGTTATCTCAATGACTGACACTTTATGAAAGCATTCTTTTCTATGGGGGTACTTATTTCGTTTTATTGAATGATGTCTAGATGAGGTTTATTATTTTCGTTTATATTTCTTAAAAGATTGCAAAAGTGTTCAATTATCGCTTCTCTTATCTTGGGAATACTTCCAACTTTATTTACTAAATTTTAATATAGAAATTAGCTAACCAATTAATTTTTAGAAAATGCCATTAATTCTTACCATTTTTAAAGATTCGATTAAGAGTCTTTTCAGTGGAAGTTTTTAATCGTTTTATCTCATCGTTAAATTTGAATTTTTTCGTTTCTCGATGGTGTTCTAATTTAAGCCATATTTCAGCATCAAAGGATGAAGTGGTGGCTCCTAATTCTGCAACTCATAGTAGCCGTTAGCGCGCAGTTTCATTTTATGATTCCTATTGTTCAACAAAGACCCATTCTACAACGAAGACCTGGATTTGTTCGAACGAATTGTTGCTCACCGTGTCTCAACCACAATCGATGTCGATGGAATCAGAGACCAAATGGTAACTAAGTTTTTGCTTTTCGAAGATATTCTATAGTAACTGCAAGCAGATGCATTTAAAATCTAACTGTCTTCGTTTTGGATAGCCAACATTAACAAGGGAACTGAGCTCAACTTGGCTTGCAAAATACCATCAGTAGTCGATAGATAAATCTTCGATACTTAATGAACAGTGGTTTATTCAGGATGTGTTCTACATGACTGTATAGCACAATGCTAATTAACAAATCGCACAGCTACATTTTTTTCGATATGTCCGATTGTTGTGGCATGGTATTTTACGATTCCATTTTATTGATTGCCCGTTTTCTGCAATGGTCCAAAAAAAGGTTGTTTCGCAAGAAAAAATGCGCATTTTCTTGCTGCCCTCATAGCGTAGTAAACCTTTAGGATATTCCTTTTATATTCTTTTCTTTTATTTGGCCTTTTTAGTTTTGTACATTTTAGATATGATCAACACATTTTTCACTATTTTCAAGTATTTTAGTGCCGATGATAACAGGACCTATACCAGTTATACCACCACAACCCGTGCATCCTCCGGATCCTCCTCAATCATCAAACAGCACTACTACGACCACCATCTATCCAACTCTCGTGACAACAGCTATAAATACCACCTCTGAGTTGTCAACTCAACCAACAACAGGTTCTGAGCCTGTCATATCTTCATCAGGCTCAAATTTTTTAAGACCGACGAAGAAAATGAGACCAGGCATGACGGAATGGCAGGAAAAACCTGATCGTAAGCGATAACATAGCGGTGTCGACTAACATTAACTTAATTAGCTGTACTGCTTTTTAACTGAGGGTAACCTATGCAAGCTAATTCTGTTATAACAATCCATCAGTCCGTAACAGTTTCATTTTTTTTTTTATAAGATTTTCTGGATATAAACGATTGTATCCCAAAATCGGATATCCAAAGGTTTGATGTGGACAATATTGGTTTAGGTGAGGAACATTGAGGAGATATACTAAAATATTTTTGTTGTTTTTCGAAAGTATATTCTCATTTCGGAAATATGTCTTGAGAGTGTTTATGACTGGAGTTTTGAAACTCCTGGAGTGAACATTTCATTACTACCTGACTGATTTAATGGTTCCCTCAATCGAATTGGGAAAGTTGAGATTTTTATGATGCCTTAATTGGACAAAGTAGTTGTTTCGAAATCTGGTATACAGTATATATATATATATATATATATTTATATATATATATATATATATATTCGAGAGAAGCGTCTTTTCATTTTTTTGAATGACTTTTGAGTTAAAACTTCAAAGTAATGGGTCTTCGCAGTTGTTCAGCCGAACGCTATGTTGTTCAACAACAATGTTCAGTGGTGTTAGCTAATTACTGCCCCGTTCGACGTAAGGAGAATTTACAATTTGAGCTCAAAAATTTTTGCAGAATTTATAAATCCATGTTCAATCGGTAAACCTCTACTAAACGCCTATGAAACGCCTATTTCGTGTAATTTTATGGTCGAACCAAATGGCGGTTGCCCTGATGATTATTGGTGTCATACAGGAGCAACATTTGCAACTACCGTCTGCTGTCCAATTCATGATAAAGGTAGTAAATAGTAATTCCTCTAATGGTTAAGAATGGAGGTGGTAATTGAGGATAGAAATGCTCATTAAGTGCATATGAAGATATTTTTTCATCGATTAGACTAAAACTTCAAAGTTGAGCTCAACCCTTCCTCAGTTCAGTGAGGTAACCTTTCCCGGGAATTGACTCTACCTGTGTTATGCGTTCTGAAAGCTGAAATTTCTCATTTCCCGTGGGTCAACGGTGAGAAATTTTCGGATGAATGATGATAGGATAGGAATGGGGAATAATTCATAGAAATCTTGCGGAAAAAAAATTGTGCGAAAACAATGGTTTTTTTTTTGCTATATTAGATAGTTAAATATTTTAATTCGAATTCAAACAAATCTAATAATAATTTATAGAAAGCCGATGCTCACAACCTCATCTAATTGGCGATGGAGATGATATTATTACGCGTTGGTATTTCGATATATTCTCAAAACAATGTAAACGTTTCTTATATAAAGGAAAATTTGGAAATGCGAATAATTTCCTCTCAAAAGCACAATGTCAAGCGGCTTGTGCCACTGAAACAGGTAAGCGAATTATTACTGCCTAATCAATTATTTACGGTAGTGCATCATATAGTCGGATATATATGAATTTGCATTATATTTCAAATTATTATTTGGTTAATTTTTATTAATTCATTTTATTATGGTGAAGTGATAAGATGAAATAATCTTTATCATTATTGAATATTGCTTAATTTACATCACTAAGTAATTTTTAATCCATTTAAAAATCTTTTAATATTGACGTTATCATTCCTTATCATTTTCTTCGTTTCAAATCCATTCCACTTTGTTCTTTGGTGCTATTCGGTTATTTAGATTTTATGATATAACTGCTCAGGGATGTTGTGAAGTTAAATGTTTAATTCGGGTTGAATATGATGATATATAGTAAAATATTGCATATATATATATATATATATATATATATATATATATATATATATATATTTGTCGAGGGTTATTATTCTAGAGCTTATGATACCTTCATACCTTAGAATTATGAGAGAAACTTATGTGGCGCTCCTTCTAAATCCCTGCCACCCTCCTTCCCCCCTCCCCCCACTCCTCTCGCCCTTTCCATCCCTCTATCCAGCTCCCTTCCTCTTTCCATCTTCCGCACACCAAATGATTCTTTTAAAAAATTTCTCTTCACTTTAGCAACTCTAAGGAAGTCATCGACAATCAAATCGCATTTCGAAAGAAAGCAGAATATTTTTTAAAAAAATAAATTCTCGTTTTGTGCGCCCACTGTGAATTGTCATAAAGTAAGTTTTTATAATGATGTCATGCCTGTATGAATGTATGTTTGTCTGATTGTCTGTCAGCTGAAAAGCAATAGGCAATGAAATTTGGTGATGATCTTTCACAACATTGAGCAATCTGGCAAGTCCCACGTTGTTCTGAGTGTTCATTTCGATGAAATTCATTCATACACATCTGTATTATGAGATATAAAAGTTGGCTTTGTTCCACAGTTGATCAGTTGTTCTCTGAGAACGGATTCTTAGTTAGAAAAATTGTGTATAACCCATTAGTTGCACGACACTTGGTCATTATGACTCGGTCATATTCGTCATTTCTTGCGCGCTTTTATGAATAAGCATTCACTGAGATCATTGTGGTAATGTCGTGTCAATGGATTTATGTGTATGTGTTTATCTATCTGCCCTTTACCTATTTGATCGCGGGAACATTGAGTTACACATTTGATTTAGTTGCATACTTGGTTTTCATACAGCTGTGTTGCTCTGGCGAGATGGTGCAAGTATTTATCGGTGTTGAAGAAAATTCTTTTATTTGTATTTTTTTAAAATTTATTTTTGATCGGTTAGATCACAGGAATGGAGTTTTTTTTTTCCAGAAGATTTGCATTACTCTAAAATAGATTAGATTTGCAAGCTGAGTTACAAAAAGCGCTAATTGTGCTATTTGGTGCATTTTAGTATATCTTCATAGGTGCTTCTGTTGCACAATTATTTAAGGGTATAACAAATTTGCTTCTGCTTCAANACATTAGCGTTTTTGGCTCTTTATAAATTGATATTGAGATATGGTCATTACTATTTATACTAAAACAAGTTTTATTTCAATTTTTTTCCAACTTTGTTCACTATAACTCGACCATTTGCACAATCGCTTCTTGAATTGCAAAAAACGACGTTTTTTTATTGATGACTATAATTACCACATCGCAATTATTGCAATAGCATGAGGGGATTGCCATGAATTCAATGCCCAATATAATATAGCATCTTGTGGATTTTAACAGATAAGCAAGATTGTAGTTGAGTATGGCTAAAGAATATGAGTCCCATTATCTATCTTGTTATTTCCATCATGAATATTTCATTGTTTATCCTTTAAAACTAAGTGTACGAATGCATTTCTTATGGATAGACGTTCTGCGTGCATGCTGCCACTCAGAAGGGAGGGGGATGGAGAATGGAAGACAGGAGGGAGAGGAAACTTATCCTCCTTTTGTTTCCTTGAATAAGTAGAGACAACTCGTGACAGCTGAAGTTTATTTCATTCCGTCGGTCAATTTTATATCGGAATAAAACGACTATACTTGTAGGATCGTCAAGCGGTGATCCTAATCCATGCAGGTATGGTGTACCAGCTTTGGGATCCAATCAAAACAAACTAATTTGTGGACCTGTTGATTCCTCACAATGTCCAAATGGATACTATTGTCATATTGGGGAGAATCCTGCAACGACGGCGTGTTGCGAAGGATCAGGATGTAAGTTTAAGCGATTTCACTCGTTTTATTGAGCATTTTCTCTTATTAGCGGAAGTTTTGTTTCACTGATATTCTTTTATTGACAGTTATTGACAGCAACGATTATTGACAGCCGGGTGATTGTTTGATTACATTTGTGTCATATACTTTCACTTCTGAGTCCATATTAGCAGTAATAATCAATTCATCAACGGTTTTTTGTTGATTTTTCTGAACACGGTTATGTAATATTGCTAAAAACACAACGGTCACTAATTTATACATGAGTTGACTATACTAATATATTGATTTATCACGAATGCAATCTTCTACTGTGATATAAGATTTCAATAATGGACTCAATAATATGGTAATATGATGTAATAATATTAGAGGTATGAAGCCAATCAGAAGAGAGCTGGGTGGAGAGGGAAAGACAAAAGTTAGAAGGAACTAATCTAATCGGGGGAAGGGGGAGAATCCTTCTTGGATGTATCGAAATTCATTGAAAAAAAAACCTTTTTCAATTTTTAGTGAATAATCGTTGTCTGCTATCGATAAATAAAGGTGAAGGCAATGCTGTCATCAGAAGGTTCTATTACGAAGTGAATGAAAAACATTGCAAAGAATTCATCTATAAAGGAATTCGTGGCAATGAGAACAATTTCCTCACAATGGAGGAATGTGAAGACGAATGCACTAGTAAGATTTTTTTTAATTTTTATTTTTGATTGTCTCTCAAAATAACTCCACCTATCATGTTATGTTCAGTCAGCTATGCAAATTTCCTAGAAAGCAATTTTTTGCTACTTGGAGAGTCGCATTATTGTTATCTTTCAATATAAACGCCTAATTGAATACCTTATAGGAAAATATTATTGATATAATGCATTGAGTTAACTAATATTTTCGCATTTAGATGTTACAATGTCAGTATATTGCATGCAATAAGCGGTTTGCTTTAGGCTACTGCTAAAGAAGGATCTTACCCGAAATCGGATTTTTCAGGCGTCTTGAATAAATCCAAGTTTTATTTGGTTTGCTGATTGAGGAGAAAGAGTTAGTAATTAGTATATTTCGAGTAAATCCGAGAGCAGCCCGGCGGTTTATTAATAACGAACTCATAGGATACGATTATTGATATGCTAGAGAATCTTGACCATAGAAATTTTCATGACAAAGTGGGAAATTTTTTCGAAAATTTTGTCAACTATCGAAATTTTATCTGCATTTGAAATGCAAAAATCCCTCAATATGGGCGCTAAAAATTTTAGAATCGTTGAACGTTTGCTTCTTACCACTTACGAATGGCGAGCGCAAAGAGTGCAGCAAAGATGACCAATGTGCTAGTGGACAGTGGTGTCACGTTGGATCCTCTCGATTGACCAGTGTTTGTTGCCGTGGAGGTTGGTGACTCGTTAGATTTGATTTCAAATCCAGAATGCATTAAATTGCAAGCTTGATTGCTTACTGATTTCTTTCCTTTCCTGAAGCGATCAAGCAAGGTCAATAAAATGGGAAAAATGGAATCAGTGGATGATATCATTTACCAATTGAATATGATCTTGCCATAATTGAAGCTATTGCCGGAAATATCTGTATATTATATTCAATGTCAATAAAAATAACGTTTTGGATTTTCCACTTTGAGCCATAAAAGTTCAACCGTTCCACAGCACCACTCAATACTTCTTAGATTCTTGGATTCTTGGATTCTTAGATTCTCAGATTCTCAGTTTCTTAGATTCCAGGCTAACAAGAATCTCATTATTCAACAACTCTCAATATTTCGCACTTTAAGGCATGAATGCAAGCAGATATTGCACAGTCATTATGAATGCAAGTAGATTGAATTCGTTTTGCAATTTGCAGATATTATATGTTGCATATTCGTTTTGCACTCAACTTATAGCTTAGAAAGTTTTTGCGAATTCGACAACTTTTGCAACGAAAAAAAAGCTGCAATAAGAAGTGGAATTTCTCAACGTATATGAGTGAGATTTTTCAGCTGTTTCAAATCCATGTACACTACCACTGGAAACCGGTGAAGGTAGTGAAAACCTTACAAGATGGTTCTCCGATCCTTCCGACAATTCATGCAATCGACAGTGTACATCATTCATCTATAAAGGTTCTAGAGGAAATCAAAATAATTTCCTCACCAAAGAGCAATGTGAAAAACGATGCAAATGTAAGTTTTTGCTTTTATGTATTTTAAGTTATTATTCTTGCTAGAATATCAGGTCATATAGTAGATATATGTAGTATTGATTTTTAAAAATTTTCAAATCTGTCTACGAGTTTCTTAGATTGCAACAAAATTGGAAGGTAATTCACGACTTCTCGGAGGGATGCATATTTTGACCCTCCTGGATGATAGTAGAATCAAACTCTGCTTGGTTGCGTTTGTCACCTTTCGTCATCCATTTTATAGGCATCCATCCTGCAGCAAAAATCTTTAGCGCAGCTTTTGAGTACAGTATCCGAAAATGAGTATAGTAAGCACAGTACAAGATGCAGTACAGTAGATGACGTAGCAATGACAGCCGATAGTAAAGCAGTAATTAAACGTAATCTCATAATTTAAACATTATTGCGTGTTGGGAAATTAGCTTAAAGATTTTGAAGCGTTCTTGATTATTATACAAACACAATCTATGAGTATATTTGCTGAAAATATAGGGACGAAATACGAGTTCCACATTGCGTTACGAATTGCTGAAATGTTCAACTAAAATGAGCTATGATGGGATAAAGCTTAAATGAGCTCAGTTACAGGAAATAGCTGAAATGAAAAAATTAACCCGAAATAATATTTTAAGCTGAATGTGCAAATGTTTGTGGTAATAACTCAATGCTTCTCGATTCGTCTGGGAAGCCAAGACGTTGTGGACCCTCGTCTCCATGCCCCAAAGAATATTGGTGTCATATTGGAGGCAATGATGAATCCACTCTATGCTGCTCAGGAAGTATGTTTTTTTTTCTGTTAGCATAAAAATCGCTCATTTTCCAGCTTTTCACAATAGATTTTGAACTTTTTTTCCATACGTCCAACCATCGATTTTATGGTGATCGAGTCAGCGAACGACGGGAAGAGTGGAATTCGACATCTTCTTCCGTCTAAATTCAAGAATTAAATCATATCTTTAAGTTTTCTGATGAATCTTAATCCTATGATGAGGTGTCAAATGATAGAAAGAGGTTGGGTGATATTTGCAGTAATAATGGTATCGAAGTCAAATTGAAAGTACTGCTGAAGTGTTCGTTCATACATTCAAGAGAATTGAACAATACTTCTCCTTTTTCTGTTGCACAGAAAAGACTAGATCGACTGGAGAGGTGCATAATGAAGCACAGAGGTGCTTTTCCTATCCAATACGCAAATATTCTTTCCGTTCACTGCATCCGCAATAACTACGTTTTGAAAGGGGTCCAAAAATTTGATGGTTTAACCCTTTCTTATCTCTAATGAAGCACACTTATTGGAACATACTTCCGACTTGTTCTTATGTGACCAACAACGCAATTATCTAGCTCAAAAATAATAAGTCATAGAGAAACAACTTCATTATGTTCATAGTGCACTTAAGAAACTTTTGCTCATCTCTCGTAAGCAACAAGTCAGACAACCAAAAAGAGTGAGTTGTTAAATCAGGCAAAAATTGGGGTTTCCGAAGAAAATTTGGTATTCCACCATTCATACCATGACGTACAATTTCGTCAAAAATAACTAGTTCGTTTTTAGTATGGATTTTCGTCGAGAAGTATAATTATTGAGTTCTTCATCTTATTACCGAAAACCTGTTTTACGTTTCGATTCTTGGCAAGTTATGCCTACAAACTCATCACTGGTACCGTAACCGCTTCAGTAATACCGTACAGTATCATAGAGTTATAGTCTTTTATTAGAACGTCAACTAAATGATGTGTTTTCAGCGGGTGATATTTGTAAACAACCATTAGCAAGAGGAATTGGTGAACATCACCTAACAAGGTGGCATTTCAGTAATGCTGATAACAAATGCATTTCATTCGTCTATCGGGGCATCGGCGGTAATCAGGTCAGCTTCTACTATGTCGCTTTATTACGACTCTAATAGTTACTAGGAATCTGGGACATATAAATTTGGAGGTTACAAATTGTTAACTAGTTTATTACTTGTTGCCAGGTTACTTATTTACTATATCTTAGCAAGCTATGGAACTGATTGTGTCTATGGGTGGGCTCATAAATCCGTGGACTCATAAAACCACATGTCATGCCACCACCTTACAGATGTCTTTCCGAACGTTTTCAGTTGAACAAACTACCAGTAAGCTCTCGTATGTATGATATAGAGTAATTTGAAGTACAGTGAATGCAGTGAAAAATTGTTTTTCCTATGCTGTATGCCTGTTAATCGCGATAGTAGCAACTGACAACGTTTTATGTATATTATAAATATGTTTTTTATCTCTCGCGCATGTGGTAGGTAATGGTTTTCATGCTTTTAGATTGAAGATTTGCCTTGATTGATGACTTCCCTTTGATTGTATGCCACTCTAATATTTCGAACATTCGACAGTATGGTATTTCCACATTTACCGTAATACTTTAGATTATAAGCTTCCATTTATCGAAGCGGGTAAGAGTAACCGTCACTTCCATCTATTTTAAGCTCTCAATATTTCTCTTGTTATAAAACAGCAAAAATATTGGCCCACATACGAAACGGATTATTCAAAGATGACAGACGTATAGTGTATCGCATAAACGCTGTTAGCAACTAAGAAAATTTTGAACTTACAGAACATGTTTCTAACAGTGGACGATTGTCGTAACAGTTGTCCATCATACGAGAATCCATGTGGATCAGGTGAACCATTGATGGTGGACGATAGACCAAAAGTGTGCAATCCGGATTCAAGATGTCCATCAACTTATTTCTGTCATATTGGCGCGGATGATGCACCTAATTATTGTTGCCCAAAAGGTTGGTCAACCATCTAATCGTTAGTAATTTAAAGGTTAATGGGTGCCTTCAAAGGGTCAGAATACTTCGTTTGACTGATAAGTGCGAATAGACAAGTGATCTTGAAAGAAGTCGATATTGCACTCTTCACTATGTTTCATTTATCGTATTGCCTTCAATTAGAGGGAATTTTATTCGTTTCGATCTTTTTTTTTTTTGGGTGAATAGTCCACAACTTAACAGATTATTACCCCAAATCTTTGAAGAAACATTTTTTTTTCAAAAAGTTTTTTTTTTCGAAAGCTCAATCCGGAGTCCCTCTAGAGGAGTCGATGAACAGATCAATGATGAGCGCTATGCGTTACTTTTTCAGCGACAACCCCAGGTAGTCCAATTTCAACTCTTCCACTAAAAAGTAAAAAACTACTTAATTGTCATCCTAGCTTTATCATAGCAATAAATAACCTCTTTAAGGCGTCAAATAATAAAGTTTCAGATGGTGATCCATGTGATTTACCTCTAGCGGAAGGAAGTGGCAAATTCTTCATTTCGAGATATTTTTTCGATAAAGAGACACGACGATGTTATGAATTTGTTTATCGTGGTCAAAAAGGAAACGCCAATAATTTCTTGACAAAAGAAGATTGTGAAACTTTCTGTCCAGGTTAGAATATAACTTGTCAATGTTACGGCCAAATTTCCGAGATGAGCGTTCGTTTGGATTCATATACAACGATATTCTTATGTATTTGGATGTAAAATCAAGCAAAGCACTTAGAGAAATATTTTTAAAAAAATATATTTAATTCTTTCGAACGAAAACAAAGCTCATCATTATTGTCGCTTATAAACGATAGAAGATAATTGGTTTTGCTGAAAGCAATAAAAATAAACGCAACAATCTTTTTTATGGCATACCTATTATTATTAGATATACACATACTATGTTTTATTTCTTTACCTGCAACATATGAGGCCAAATGTATTGCTTTGTATTTCGTGGATCGGGGGTGCAACTTGTCAACGAGCCATGTCTTGCGAATAGATGGGCATCACATACTCCCTTTGAAGTACTCACCTCAACCCCAATAGAATCTCGAAATTCCCATCTAAAAGTTGCGTTTCATTGATCCATGACATCAAGAGAGGGAAAATCCTTCCCAAGCAAATTGCTGCAGTTAAGCAACATATGCGTCAAAGCGGAAAACAGTACTCGCTGAAAGCTTTGCATATTGAAAAGTATATCATTTTCTCCTCTTGTGTCTTTCGTCTCTCTATTCCACGGGGATATCTGTGGTCAACTTGCACATTGCTTCAGAAGTGTGGTTCCGGTATTAGATATTGCTCTCAGTGATTAGGGTGCGAGGTCGTGGATGAAAGGGGCAAATGGTGTTTATACTTAACTGAAAGACAATGGTATTGATGCTCCTGTCTCACTCTCAATAGGTAGTGAGTTGAGATTTCCAGTAATGCAGCAATCGCTTTTTATAGTTAATAAAATGTGTCTCTTTCAGTACGTTTGATGTATTTTAGTTGCAACGAATCCATGCATCGATGGTGAGCCGCTGTTGAATTCCGAAAAGCAACCGGTGATTTGTGGTGGAAAAGAAACTTGTCCGAGCGGGTATTATTGTCATGTAGGAGGATCACCTGAAACAACCAATTGCTGTCCTGGATGTATGTCACTGATGGACTTTTTAATCGACGTCCTATGTTGTGCAACTTCAAAAATTAACCTATTAGATAGAAAGTTTCTTGACTATGGTATTATTTTTATTGTGTTCCGTCTCTTCCATACGATAGCAATCGAGATATAAAATAAGAGTAGGTAATTTCCTTTTAATAATTGTAAAAATCATCGAAGTGGCTTGACTGAGTGCACGAATTCTCCAATTTTGTCATCGGAAGAATGTGAAAATGTGGCAGATTTTATGGTTTCTCCTTCATTAAAAAATTATTATTTCCTTAAATGATTTAAGTTCTCACTGAAGTACCACGTGACGGGGTACGTTTTATTGTTCACCGTATTTTATAAACGCATAGAATAATATATCCCTAATAAGGTGGCCTGGGCACCAGTCAGTAGTAGATTGTTTCACCCAACTTGTTAAATCTATTTGTATTGCTTTTTGAAACAATTGAATGATTTTCAGCTCGACGTGCATGCGATAAACCTCTAGAGGTGGGTAAAGGCAAAGAACGTCTTGAAAGGTGGTATTTCGATGGTGGTGTTCAACTGTGTAAAAAATTCGTCTACAGAGGTATAAAAGGCAATGTGAATAATTTTGTCAGCAGAGCGGCATGTCAAGAGGAATGCAAAGGTACGCTTTGAAATGCTTATCAATGATAATCTCTAATCAAATAAATATTCTATGATCTTTATTACTGCTTGTAAATTGAGTGCTGCTTTTTATTCTTCTTCAAGTGCATGTCTCCAGTATCCAGTATGAGTTTATGATTGGAATAAATTTGTGCATATATTTATACTTATATTTATATTTATTTATATCTATATTTATGTTTATATTTATATTTATATTCATATTTGTATTTATATATTCATATGTTTATCCATTTGTTTGTTTGTTTATTTACATACAACGTTTTGCATTGATCCTGCTTGCAGAAATGAATCCATGTGGCGAAGGTAATCCCCTAGTTGATTCGAATGGCGAACGAACGTTGTGTACTGGAGGACAACGTATTGACTCATGTCCAAGCACTCATTATTGTCATGTCGGCGCATCATCGTTAACCACACTTTGTTGTAAACGTAAAGGTCTCTTTGCATTTCACTCATTCAATTTGCATCTTGTGTCTGTCTGCTTGTCTGATTGTCTGTCAGCGCGGGGAAAATGACTCTTCAACACTTAGCTGGAGCTCTTGCTTGTGGATCTTTTGGTGGGTCGGAGATGAGATGTTGCATTTGTTATCGATATCGACCAATTACTCTCCTATCACCTCCCTCCCCCCCCCTCCCCTCCTTCCCTCTCTCCACTTTCCATTTTTTGCTAAAATACTATGAACTGAAGATTAGGAGGAATAAAGTTGAATTGCAATATCCTTGGATTATCGGCAAAACTGTTGAATTTCTCGATAACGCTTCAGATTCTCAATACAGCTATATCGACCTCTTCATCTGTAATAAAGAGTTCACTTAGTACACCTTACGATTTAATTTTTTTTTTCTTTGAACTCAATGAACTTAACGAATTTTTTATAAGTGGATTAAGTAGGTCGTTATATGGGTATTTATAATATATGCACTATATTCTATCATAAATCGCTATCAATTAAGAGAGATCAACAAATGAGGATTTTTTCATCGATTTATTGATTTTCTCATTCAATCGATCATATCTGATATTTTTTGATTGTTTTTCTATGAAAGTAAAATTAGCAGAAATAATACTGCACACTTTAAAAAAACGAGATATTTCATTTTTTGTCATTAAAATGCAGTAAAATCGTAATAAATAATATAATTCATTATTGATAGGTAGCATTATCCTATTTCATTTAGTTAAGAGCATTTTTTAGACGTTGATCCCTGCGATCAGGAACGTGCTTTGGGTTACGGTGGAGATGAATTACCACGATGGTACTTCGATTCTAGTCGTGGGAAATGTGCACAGTTTCAATATGGTGGAATGGGTGGTAACGAGAACAATTTCATCTCGAAGCATACATGCGAACAAGTTTGTCCAGGTATTTAGTATGCTTCATTGCTTCGAATTAGTAAATTATTTTATAAATTGAAAGCCCATATGAATTCCGTAAATTATTAGCACTGCTTGTATTTTGTGCTTTTAGAATTTCTTCTAATTGTATGCATATTTTATTATATTATAGCAATATATTCCGTTCTTTGTCAAAATATCTGTATATTTCGCATTACATTAAAGCTTATGAAGAGTAGAGTCCTCCAAGGACAGTAGATCAAATGTGCATGGAATGAAGTCTGTAAGAGCTGGGGAAAGGGGGGGGGGGGGGTTCGCTGGAATTTCATTCGCTGATTATGAATAAGTTCCCGATCGGCGAATAATTACTTCAGGATCCGACGGACTTTTGTCTTCAACCAAGAGATCCAGGTCCATGTGATCGATTCGAAAAACGATATGGATATCATCCGTTAAGTGATACTTGTGTCGAATATGACTATGGAGGTATAGTCTATAATTACTGGTCACTATGAAGACGTTAGACTCATTGCATATCTCTAAGAAAAGAATTACTTAAATTTTTACTCGCTGCCGTTATATCTTCTGATTTGCAGTAATTTGTTTCGTAAGGTGGGAGGGGGGGGTGAAGGTGACTGATCATTAGTAGGTTGTTATAGTAGATTGCGAAATGGTCGCGTTATAAGAAAGTTGTTGCAATTAATGACAGATCATTTATGTGAAGTCATTATAGAATCTCTGAGAAGTCCGAACTTAATTATTATATCACCTAGAATAGTGGCTATTATTCCCTTCTTTTGTTGCTTTGAGTTTTACTAAAGTAAAGTTGCTTAAAGTCATTTGTGAGCTTTAAAGTAAAACTATATACAGTTTGATTCGAGTTTGAATTGCCCTAGATTATTTGTGGCCTAATTTTTCCAATGACCAATGACCAATGACCAGTTCACTTTCCAATGACCAAAATAGTCTATTTTGGTTTCTAGCCTTTATTGTGAAGAAACGTTATTTTAATGATTGTAAGGTTCACGTTAAGCACTATTTAGAAATAAGATTTGCGAAATTCTTTCTGCAACAGCAATATTTATTTTCATTTCCAGCATAAATTGCAAGTTTATTTTGTTTACAGGATGTGATGGTACGTTGAACAACTTCAAGACATTGCAACGATGCACTGAAATATGTTGCAAAGATTATAAAAAGAAACTTCGATGATGGCAATTTTTTGAACATTTCTTTATAGCAGCGCTATATTACTGCGATGACTAATTATGTGAAATATATCCGTGCATAAGGATGCAGCAATCGAAATCAATGCGCAATACTTAATTGCAACTATGCGCAATATTTGATTGCAACTATCTGTTGGCATGTTTTCCGGCATATGCTTTCTCACTACTGTATGCAGCATATCACTATCGTATATCATGTTATACGATAGTGGTATGCTTATGAAACTAAACTACCTATGATTCAATTCGTTGAGGAAAAATAGAGCCATCCTAGAAATTCTAAACGGGAAGTCACTAATTTTACGGCATGAAAACCAAATACATCTCAGATTTATTATTAATGAACTAGTTTTTATTCAAAGACTAGAATCAATGTTTCTCACAACTTAAAAATTATACAACAATTGTTGCTATCTTTATGAAAATCACTCATTTAGTAATGAATCGGAATTGAAATGGGATTAAAATAAATTTGAATCGATTAGCAATATATCGATTAATAAGACCATAAATCGATTTTCAAATAGTTTTAGAAGATTCTAATCGAAAATGATGCCTAATTTATAGTTTTTCATTTCGTTTTTTCTATCAACGATGCTTGAATTTCTAGAAACGGTTATTCTTGAATCGGTATTCTCATGGATCGAATAATAATATCGGAATATTTGTTACTGGTTTATTTGTTATTAATAAGTTTTTGATTGTTTATGATTTCATTTGTATGAGGCGTAATAAATGATTGTATAAAATTTTACAATTGCAACTAACACACAAATATAGGAATGAATAAATGCTGTTTGGAAAAATCGTAATGGAAAAAGAAAGACAAA
>QEWY01001851.1:0-39312 GCA_006503575.1 Baylisascaris schroederi | reverse complement strand
GGGAACGACTAACGTTAGAGATATGAATTACGATGCCTACTCTACCATCTTGTATAATGGATCTGTTCGCTTTCGTTCACATTATGATGCTCAACTATGCAAGAAAAACTCCAGGTATTCTATACTTATTGAATTTTTATATCATATCTTTTAGGTGAGAAAAGTGAGCAATACCATATCGAAGAAATTGTCGAACGATAGAGCTGAGCTAAAATTAGAACGAGATATTCTGCATATTTTCATGAAAGTTTGTGGTATATGAAAATGGCTAGTCATATGACCTAAATCCAGACGCATATATAAGTGTAATTTTCCTGACACAGCCTTGCCTTTTTTTCCAGAAAGTAACAAATCGTACTGTTACGACTTGTTACTTCCTGGAAAATTTATTTACTTTTTTTGGATTGCTGTGCGGTAGTGCTTCCATTATGCGTATGAATGGAGCACCTCACACTATGTGTACACCATTATGACATCCACAATTTGTTAGCGATATGAATATAGTTATATTCCTCTTTTAATTTATTCAAAGATATTTCTTCGTCTTAATGGTGTAATATGTAAATCATCTGTTGGAACACTGAAGCTTTCGTTGAATGCTATCGTCATAGTGATAGATTACAAAGCTAGATTGCAGCATTTCATACAATTTTTTTTTTTGTATTTTTTATAAATATCTTTCAAATATAACCTCATAGAGACATTGCTTTTATATGATTTCGTTTTTATTTGCGAAATATGTAGGGGAAAGTTCAAAGATTGTGCTGAAATGACCGCAATCTTTTGCTTGACCTCATTGAAGGGCATCATAGTTGGAAATGTGTTTCGGGAGGGATAAACTCTACGATTCACTAGACTCGCCTCATCCAACATATCGGCAGCCATCTGTCAGTTGCCCTGCGTCTGTGACCAACTTTTTACGATCTGTTATATTCATATATTGGGCGTATGGCATTATTCCATAGAATCGTACTCTAGCAATTAGTTCATTGCTCTTTATGCTCTTATTTCACTCTATTTTGATTTCAATTTGCACTATTCAACGCATCATGCTAATTGAAATAGTGGGCAATACATTTAGATGCCATATTGTTTTAATTATAGTTAAAGAATTATAAATTCCTCTAGATTTCATTAACGGAAATTTATTCAAGGAATGGTTTCATTGAGATTGAGAGGGTTTAGTTCTTCACTCTTACCTTCGGTATGATCTAACAACAATCTATAAGGTTCTAAGCGTATAACAATTAATGGAAGAGAACATCTTGGCACATTTTCTAACATCATTGTTGCATTTGCCAATTTTAAACATATCCTTCCTAGATGTTATTTCTTTCAACTTTTTCTCTGATTGCAGCATGTTTCTATTGCCTTATTGAGAATAGCAATAACAAATCTCTGATCGGTTTACGATGGAACAAATTTTCCGGCTCAGAAATGTTGTTACCAGCCGAATAGCAGCTGTCAGTTACCTGTCTCGTTTAACGATCCCCATCCAGTAGGGTCATTAAATGAAGTGTGCGCCTAAGGAATAAGACTATAGATCTATGAGAATCAAATTTCATTGTATCATTTGAATCAAATTCATGAGCCTTATAAATAACCTTGAATATAAATTGCCATCTCTGTGCATCGATGAACGGCTGTCAAAAAAACGAGAATTGCCCTCTCAATATGTTCTATGTTTTTCTAAAGTAAACAACAATCCACTTATAAGGTCGTCGTTGCACTTTTTCTTTTAGGTTGATCATTGAGATTTGCACTTGAAATTTCTCATATACATGCTAATTAATGCGAAAAAAATTGTTCACTTTTGTCTGTCTCAATTAATTTTCATTAATATTTCTTAATGAAGAAATTATTTTTGAAGTTCGACCTTTATTGTCATATTTACTTATTCATTGTTAAACGGATTGGATTATTATTATCATATTGACTATATTATTTCTAACAAAAATTTTTCCTTCTCAGTTGAGAGAACTTTCGAAAAAAAAAATCCCTATTTTATAGCAAAAATTTTCAAAAAATTTTTTACTGAAATTATTCGAATCATTTTCTAACAAATAAACTTCATTTCGATTTCAGTAATCGACGACATAATGAGGAAATCATCAAACCAAAAAAAATTCATTTTTTTAAATTTATTTCCATATTTCTTTATGTTTTAATAGAATTTCAAATTTCCAGGAAAATTTCTCAAATCGACAATATATCAATAGTCATTGCTAATCTCTCTTAAGAATACAATTTTCTAAAGGGCTATTTATATAAGAGAAGAAAACTAGTCACTTATTTCTTCACGTTATAAAAACTCTTTGCGCCTCTTTACTTTCGGGATAGCACTGAAAAGATGTGCATACCATAATTGTTGGATTATTGCCCCCGTTTGCACAATACAATCATTGTTATCCTTTTTTTTCATTTTCCGCTTATGTTTATGTGTATATGACATTTTCACATAGAAGGTCGTAAAATTTTTACACTCTTTGCATTTATATTGCCGATCGCGTTGCATTTTACAACTACTTATTTATAGTGTTGACGAAAAAATCGAATTCTTTTATAGGAATAATCACTGCGACAAAAATGCGAATGCGTTCATGTGCATATTTTATGGCTTGTTGACCATTGGCGCGATAGTGGTTATTTATATCGTAAGAGTGTCAGTGAGTGGTCCATCCGAAGTGATCAATGGAATTTCTACTAAGAGGCTGTACGAATATGTTTTTATGATCTCAAGTTGTAAACCATTACGACGTCATTAATACCACGAGCGGGTAAACCCTGTGCTATACATACCACGTCAATGAGAAAGAATTTCGTATGAAAGTATGTGAAAACCTTAAAACAATTCGCCAACAAAATCTGCCTATAAAAGCTTTAAAGTGCTAATAGATAGATCAACGAACATGTTGACAAACCAAGCATGACGTCTATCAGTCGCTTTCAATTAGAAAACCGATCAAAATGTTTTAACTTCGAGAAAAGTATAGCAAAATGGCGATGAAAATTGCTCTTCCCAATGGTTTTTTGCTTTTTTTTTTGCAAGTTCATATGCAAGTACATGATGAACGAGTTATATCACTCCATTTATGTATATGTCTATCCATCGGCCGGCTGTTTCACTTCGTTATTCATGAAAGTGTTGACGATGGAATATGACTCCTCATATATCTCTGATTTTTTAATGATTAGAGTTCTTATAAAATCTTTTAGTCAGGTTTGTTTGGTAGTCGACCATTTGCGGCTTTAAGACAATGTTTTTGCTGAAGATTTCTCGAAGTGGATTATATATATATATATATATATATATATATATTACTAGAACCGCTACAAATTTGCTGAAATTTGAAAATTTCGCATTCGTTTATTATTATTGAATCTACGATTAGTATAGAATTTACTATATAGTTTTAGCGGCAATGTTTCTTTCATTTTGAGTCACTCTTCACTTCAGTATGATTGTTACACAGAGATTATTATTGCAGTGCTTAAATTTCTTCCTTAATTTTACATTATTTACTTACTCACTTATTTACTTTTATATTATGTGCTTATTGCAATGCTTACTTTTACATATTATTGCAAATTATATTCCTTATTTAAATATCTTTTCACTTTTAAAGTTATACACAATTCAAAAATGTCACCTCTGCGGTAATATGATGGAAACTTTTTTGTGCTTTGTGAATATATTTGAGCAAGATTAGACATTTCTTAGAAGCGTTTTCATCGCTTATTTTTGTACAAAACTTGTTAGCGCGAGAAATCCGCCATCTTCTTCAGTGCAATCTCTTTGTATGTCTGTCTGTTTATAAGCTTCTGTCTGTCTGAGTACCTCTCATTTCCGCCCTTTATCTTTTAGATTGTCGTAACCTCAATCGTATTTGTTTGATTTTATATGGTACATAATTTAGATTGAAAAAGTTTAGAAATAATTCAACCAATAATGATAATTTTTATGCTGATGATCATTCGACGTTGATCTGCTTATTAGTGGCGAACCATAAAGCAGTCGAATCGTTGAAATAATTTGATCGTTTTTATGAATAGAAAATTATCCTTCAACGTATTTCATAAAATATCGCCTCAACAGTACTGGAAAATTCAATGTTCTAACCTATTCATTGTCGCACCTTAAGTGGATTCCTTCTAAAGCTACTAGAAAATTTCTAAAGGTCATTGCTGTAAGGTCGCATTTCGAGCCAATTTCCCTCACTTATCGATGAGCTAGAGTGGCACTCACTTCTCATTCTGTCGCATCTTCTGTTCCTGGATTACCTCTTTATTCCTGGATTTTAGGACCACATGTATCATTGCATAGTTACTAGAGATTATCTCAATGCCGTAAACTGACATATTGCCGTTTCCTTACCGAATGAGTGGACCTATAGTGAGCGTTCTTCATCGCAGTGATTAGAATACAGTGTGGGAAATTTGAATTTTACTATGGCCACGTTTGGTGTTATTTTCATCTCCAATTGCTTTCTTGCGCTTAAATCCTAATCTTTTCCTCTTCTTGTTTCTTCTCGTTTCCTTTTGTCTCATTCTCTCCTCCTGTTCCCAACCCACATCAATCATCCCCCCCCCTTCCCACATATTCCTCACTCTCCGCCAATGATACGAATCAGTAAACCTGTTATCCAGATCACCATTACGCTCAAAATCAGAGTGAGTTGTGTGCGCAAATGTGAGTATATAGTGGCCTGTTTTATGTGCTAACAAGAGCAGTGAACCGTATCAGATAATGCATCCGAATTGCGAACACAATGCCTCTGACCCAGCTGTTTGGTGCATTTACGTGACCACTGGAAATCTTTCATTTAAAAAAAAATACTGCTGCATTTTAAAAGTAAACATGAACAGCCTTCTCGATCATTTCCGCCTCAATGAAAAAGGGAGGGTGGGTGTCAAGTTTTAGAGGGTTTTCAAGAAGCGACGGAGGGATTTGAAAATTTCAAAGACTTCTGAAAGGGAAAATACGATAGTTTCGGCGTTTTTTCAACCAATTCAATGCTCCTTATTGATGAGTCATTCAAAATGATTAATCGTTGCATTGCATTCTTATTTGCTCAGATTTCAATTTCATTATATAAAGATTGATCTCAAGCAGCTCATAAATCGATAAGCTACGAGTTTTGCTTTGAAAGATGTCGGTGGAAAAGTTGTTTTTTTTTTTTGGAAAATTTAGAGAGAAAGTGAATGGACTTATCTATATGTGATTCAAGTTTGATATAAATTGTGAAAATTAAATAAAATATATTTTCTAACTTATAAATTCTAAATCAGGATTTAAAATTTGTGAACATCTATATTTTAATTGATGAAAAATTTCTCCATCAGCAAAATATTTTTCCACATTATTCAGTGTGATGATATTCTTTCCTCGCAAATGAGCTATCAAACCATTCGATTCAATTCATGAAATGTAGTGATGATTTATGCCGTAGATTAATATCGAAACCGTTTCGGTGGTACTTGATGTGATCATCCTCATTGCAATCGTATATAGTGGTGAGTATATTCGATGAAACAGAGAACGTTGGAAACGAGTGACCCATTTGAGTGTGTCGCATTGGTGTTTCGCTTTCCTCTCTCATCGTTCCCTCATCCGGCACCTCGAATCCTTGCTCTCTTCTAGTGCTCTTCCACTTCTATCCGGATAATATTGCTTGTTTTTCTGGAATTTTTGAGGTTAGATAGTATGAAGTTGATTAACGCTTAGAAATGGATTCGTCTTTCTTGATATGTTAGTATCATCAGCAAAAATTATTGCTTGAAACTATTGTGATGATTGAAGGGCGAGTACAGTAGACACTTAGACATGACATTTGCGCCCTGAAAACCATCAAACGGCATCGGATCGACAAATATTGGCTCAGAGAGTTTAAGTCAAGACTCCAAGTAACACGTTTTATTCGCATAAAAGGCCATTATTTTTTGAATATATTTATGAGGAGAGCCAAAAAATGAACACTTGTGAAATGAGTGAAAACAGGGAATGAGGAAACGAGAAAAGAACTTATTTGGCTAGTGGATAGCATAGTTATCGGATCGATCCTTCCTCGACGCGATAGAAATTTACAATTTTATAGATTATTTTTTAAATGTAAACAAATTTATTTTTCTCTTATATTTGTTTATTTCAATCATTTTCTAGTATTCGAATAACCATTTCGGAATGAATTTTTGATATGGTTGAATAGTTGTGTCGGAAATATCAAAAAAAAATTTTTATTGGAGCAATTTGAAGAAATTCAAAGTGGTTTTATGAGCAGTTGAAGTGAACCGGTTAGAATGTTGATTGTGGAATTGCCGTAAAATTTCACCAAAAAATTTCACTAAATTCTTTGAGCTGTTTGCGCTTTTTTCTTCTTTTTTTTGCAAGAAAAAAGGCGTCATTTTTGAACTTTCTAATGGTAAGTTCATAGTATACTATCTCATTAGCCACTAATACGATAAATAAATGAAAAACGTATAGCCAATAATATCAACCAACTATTTTGATAAATTGAAGTTGAAATACAGCCGTAAAATAAGATGAATTATTTGTGCGACGATTGAAAGAAAAACTTTTTGATTAATATTTGTGAAAACTCTAATTTATTCTCATTGAAATTGTATCAGAATTTTTTTTTTTTAATGATATATGCTTTAGGATATTTTTACCCTACGATAGAAACGGTTATTGAATGTAAAGATTATTAGGTATATAAAATTGTTTCTTCGGTTTTTTCTCATATCCTAATATTCAATTTTTTTTTATTATCTTCTAAAGATTGAGTGTAAAATTGGTGAATTTCCAAAATTTTGTTTTTCCCCCAAAAAAAATTTCTAAAATTCTCCATAGAGAATGCGAATTTAGATCCACTCTAAAGTATAACAACTCAACAACGATTATAGCTGGCTAAAAATGTTGTTCATTTTTATGCAATGACATCATCTATCGATATGTTCTCATAAAGTATACAGTTTCTGGTGCATTATTCATTGTAGCAGACAGTTTTGCAAAACACTATACATAGAAGCATATGTGTTTGCATAGCGATAAGGTTGTTAGGAGGGGAGGGGGGAGAGGGGAGGGGATGGGGAAGAGGGGAAAAGAGAGAGAGTACTAGCTTAATCTTTTTTAAAACCTTTTCTATTATATGAAATAAATGATTGCCCATATTTTAAGTGGTTTCCTTCAATGAGAATAGCAAATTTTAGGATGAGAGATGCAGCAATTAGAAGGAATTGCATTGACAGGTTTTATACGATTTTGCTTACACTCCTACTTTACACTTTTTATTGAGTGTTCCTTTTTTTAGAGCACATTCACTGTTTCAATATCATTTAGCAGTTTATTTCAATCGAGTGAAATTCTTTCAATTCATCGGAAATAAAAGCTTCGGTAGATTTTGTTTCGTCGGATTTGTTTTCTTGATCTTTTATCTCTTGGTAATTCGATGGTAGCGATCATACTATTTTTTTTTCATTATTTTTTTAATACTATTTTTTTAAATATTGAAATGCTTGTTTTATTTAAATATGTTCATTGTTTTTATTGTAGATAATGTAGAGTAGAAGCTAAATTACCTTCAAATATGCTAAATCTCATTTGTTCAATATGCGGGTAAACGTTATCTTAAAAAAAGCGCTATATGAATATATTAGAGTGCAAGTGTTTGCCTCATTTCCGATATTTCACATTCGTTGATGCTTATGAATAGATAAGCAACTAAAATTTTATAAACGTATAAATGCAAATAAATCAATAAATAGAAATAATTTTGTTGCGAATTTTGACTCGAAAGGAACACCTAAAATATCATATATTTTATTTTTAAGGTTATCTTTATTATTGAGTTAATCCTATATATACTTCGTAACTTAGTAAATCAAGTATTCATCGCTAATTTTACGACACTATAGGATTGATGCGATGGTGTTATATCGTTTTGTTGAAGCAGTATCACACCTTTCGCATAGTAAATTCTATACGTACATATTCCACAGTTGAAACAATCGTACAGACAAATAGGCACACAGACAGGTAGACAGATTGATAGAAATACAAATACACAAACGCATATATGAATGCGATATCGCATTGATACACTTTTAGAAAGGAAATTTGCAAAAGCAAATAATAGTGCTTTTATTTATTTATCGAATCTTCAACAATAAAATCTTACATCGGCTGTCAGGAGATAGAGGAATCTTACACCGGCTGTCGTTAGAAAGACAGCGGCGATCTCATAGCAGAAACTTTGTAGAATGAGCTCATATACACGAATATGAATTGATAGAATAAGCAAATTCATTCAAGGAATTGGAAGGAAACAAAGGAAAAATGTGGATGTATCTTATGTTTTATTGCTTTACTTTATGCATTCAAACTCCTCTGAATGTAGAAATATTCTTACTTTCGTTTCTCTGTATTTCCATTTACCTGACGTGGTGGACACACTAACCTTAGTCGAGTTTTTCTATCTATTCGTTTCTTCGAAGACTGCGAACAAATTGTTATAAATCTTTTAAATGACCATTAATGGCCATCCAACGGTCATCAAGTGAAGACGGTGACCATTCAAAAAGACGAATTGTTAATCCGATTTTTTCAACTAAAACTTCCAACTTTTGGCTGATCGTACCACCTGAATTAATAGCATGATGGCCTTTAACTAAAAAAGGAGAAAAAAAACAGGATCGCTTGATGGAATCGTTTTATTCATCGGCTATCGCCTCTTCATGAACACTTATAAGGACTCAAAGATCGTACAAAGAGTGCCAACGATGAACTTTCGAATAGCGAAAGTGCTGCACTTCTTTAACCTGATCTCACTAATTCGTTGGTAGTAGTTAATTGTGATGCGTTTGACAAGTTTTTTTTTTTTCACTTGGCAAGTTTATCCCATGCGCTTTTGCATATATCAAATCATGCAGTCCTCAATATGCAATTCTTCTGCTTGGCAAGTATGCAATATGACTATATAGTGGTTATATAGAGATCATTGTTGTTGTTATTAATGTTTAGACTCTCTCTAATAGCAATCATATATCGCAACACATTAGTGGAAATTTGGAAATTTTTTTTTGTTGTATTGTTGCCAAATTTGGAATCGAATTTGAAATATTTGATAATAATTGTGCCAGAAAAACGGTGTGAAACGGAAACGTGAAAATTGTCGAGAAAATTCATTAAACGCAATGTAAAGGGATGCATTCGAACGTTTCCTCGAAATGATATGCAAAAAATGCCTCGTGAAAATATTTTCTGAATCAGTGTTCGACTTTCTGCCATATATATATATATATATATATATATATATATATATATATATATATATATATATATATATATATGGCATATATATATATATACATATATACATTATTGCCTATATTCAAATTATGCGCGAGTCTTCGTTGATTAACAGATATGCAAGTACTGAATTATTATGTCAAATGCCACATTCACGGTAAGTACGCTGTGAGCCTTGGAAGCACTTGTTTACCTACAGTTACGTTCATAATGACCACTTTGCTTCATTTCTTTTTTTATGTTCTTCCTTTTGCCCAAATATTATTTATATTGTCGATGCTGTGTTGCATTCACATCTTTTCTCTCGTTATCTGTCAATTTTAAAAAAAAGTGTTTTGTCCCGTAAAAGAGATAGTGAGTAAAAATGATAAATAAATGGATTTGAGCAATGAGAAATTCACGGCTTTTCTTGCCACTTTTTTCAATTACCATTGCGATATGGAGAATGCGCACTTGATTTCGATATGTCATTCTTTGTTGATCCATTCCACAGATAAGATCCCATTTCTAAATTGCGCACCACCTTTATTGGAGGTTTTACTCGATTTTATGCGCTGTCATGAATTTGTTTTGCAAAAGGCTTTAAGGCAATATATATATATATATATATATATATATATATATATTATATATATATATATATATATATATATATATATAATTTAACTCAACATCAACTCCTCTATTTTGCTGTAATTTTCGTTTGTGGCCGATTTTTCCTTTGAAAATTTTCGTGCTTGCAGTTACATTCTTTGCATATTGTTCATTGAAGAGTTTCCCAAATATGCAAATTAATACAATTATCCAAATCACCGTTGGTTCTCTCAATTTTCACTAGTTTATTCCGTCGAAAAAAACCTAGAATCATCAACGAATTTATAAATAGAAAAATATCCATCAGACGGATCGTTCGACTATTTTTTATCATTTTTAACGGCACAAGTTTATTCTATTGTGTGGAAAAATATCGTTTGAAAAACGTTGAAAAATTTCACTTCGAAATCGTTTAGATGAACGGTGCAATTTTAATATTTACGTAAAAGTTTTTTCTTTAGAATACAAATAGTTTTGCTGTTGTTTTTGTTTTTTCGATCAGTCATTCGAACCATTTGATACTAACATAAAATTTCTATTTTATAGTCGAAAATAAATATAGCAGTTATGAATTTTTAATTGTTCAAGCGATGCAATCGATAGTGAAAAAGTAAATAATTTCCAATATTCTCCACAAATATACCTCTATTTATGCTGTTAGGAAATTTCTCTTAGCGAATTGAAGATGATGACTAGGTGTAGATTTTTTTTTTTTTTTTGAATAGAACTCAGTAAGTAGATAAGGCCTCTTTCAGTTGATTCGATTAGAGCTTTTTATCGATTTAATCAGCGCTTTTTATCGATTGGATCAACGATTTCGGTCGTTTTGATTCAATATGATCTAATTAAATCAACTAATTTGAAGTGTTATACAATCGAATTTTAATATCATTTCGGGCAAAAAAAATTGAACTTCGTCAAAAACTTTTTCGCCTTGAAATGCTGCGCTTTTTTCATCTATTTTTGTGTGAATAAAACCTAATTGAGATTTTAAAAATATTCAAGAAGTGTTCTAGAGGAGTTACTGGTAGAATATTTACTCCTTATATTCCCTTCAATTAAGCGGCAATTTTTATGAATGAAATATTGCTTTCCTATTTTAATTAATCTCATCACTCTTACATTCCTTTTTTAAGACAGCTTCTTTTTTTTGTGATCCAAGTGAAGCAGAATTGATGCGAATATTACACATTTATTATGAGTAGTAGAGAGACGGTTCTCCCAGCGTTAATACGTTGGACTTTACATAAATATATATATTTTCAATTTCAATGAGTATTAGAAATGATTATTTGATAGGAGACATTGTCGATCGATTGTTGTTTTGACTTGACCGGTATTATGTGTTACTTTTCCGATGACCACCCACCGAGTTATTCGATAATCGCGTATTACAGTATTGCATTTCCGGTTTCTAAACGAATGATGTCATATAAATGTATGTCTCTTTCGCTAAGATTTTCGATCCGAAAATCGTACTAACTTCAAATACTAACTGATGCTTCCCGTCTATTGCTGCTTCATTTCTATCATTTTAATTTTGATATTTAGCGTCTGATTTGAATAATTTTGCGGAAATTTTTGAAAATATTAGCAAGAAATTAGTATCTATATGTAAAAATGCAATCTATATTCTACTATAGCAATGACCATTCTTTGTTTAAAAGCAAAATCAACTCAAAATTTGCAAGTTTATAGATATGCTCGATGTCGATATATTATTGCGAATGAAATGTGTTCACCAACACGATGCATCTCAAATATTTCGATAGATTTGCTCAACGAATTAGAAATGTTGCTGAAAAAAAGGTGATATGAGCGTATATGTTGAAGTTAAGGTTGGATGAGCAAAACCAGTAGCAACGAATTGTACTGCAACAAACGTGGAACGTGTCCATCGTATGCTCTCGACTCATCATCACAATCGACGAAACGAGATTTTCAGCGTGAAACTTAATCAGCCGATGCGGATCTGACGATCATTGTCGATCTGCTCTTCTCTTTTGCTCTATCGTCGTCGGATACGAAAGAGTATCGATAAATTGCTGAAAAATTTTATGAATCAACCGTTGCTTGATGCATCAGTGGAATTGACTAGGCTTCTCTAGAGATTCACATCGGGCGTTATTCATTCTTATTTGAATGGAAATTATATCATTATTCTCTGACGTCATTAACAAGCATTAATCACCCACCCTCTGTATTTATCATAAATAATCAATGGCTAATTGCTGCTATTTCTATAAACGATTTACTCGATTTTTTATTTATTATCTTCTAACATTGAATAGTTTTCAGGTATGTTATTGTTTGATGCGTATTAAATTCCTTTTTTTATGTTTGATTTTTTGAATTTTTTTTTTGCGAAATTTCAATTGAGCGCCGTTATTGATAAATATATGGACTAGTTTTGCATTTTGTGTAGAATTTTTTTCAGTTTAGTTGGTCACTTTTTCATCGGTCACTTTTCACAAACTTTTCGCAACAACCAATTGATTTCATTGGTCACTAGGCGAAATTTCAATCTTCATAACGAATGGTCATTTTGAAGATGACCGATTGCAATCAAGCGTAGCCGAACAACATTGTGATGAAGCGCCTAATTGTTATAGTACACTAAATGCTTATTTTTTTAAGGTTTTCTAGTTTCTTGTTCCGTTTTTTTTTTCGCCAGTTACGTTAGTCTTCGCATTCATTTGGCATTAAGAAAAAGTCCAAGCATTTTTCAATAAAATAATAGATTTTTGAATGCTTTAATCGTCCATCGTTCATATATGTGCTTATCGTCGCATGCGCCATTGTGATAGAATTTATAAATCCTATGCGAGAGACATGAAGATAATTGCATTATGCATTGTTGATATATTCTTCATATAGCATCTACTAACTCAAAAGAATTTCCTCTGCACTTTTTTTTAAAAAAAACCGATATGCTTCATTTTTGATCTCATATAGTGCAGTTGAAAGTTTCTAAAATCGTAGTCACCAGTTAAGAAGTTGTAGAACGAGAACTTTGCTAGTTCACATAAGTGCAACCAATATGACACAATTTACTTGTCTCTTTAAATGTCCATCTAAATATATTGTCTAAAGTACAATACTCATCTATATTTAGAATATATAAATTCTCTTCGAAGGAAGATTGATGACAGTTTTTTATACTTTAAAACTCTTTACTTAAGTCAGTTATGCTTATTACTCTATAGATTATTTCTCTAATTTAAAATATAAATAATAATTTCTCATTAATTTGTGAATTATTCTTTTATCATTTTATAACTTGTTTATATCATTTCATAATCACCTTAGAGCGTTATTAATTGAGAGAAAGTGAGAGATGTAAATTTATTTAAGTGATTTATTAGAAGAAACAAAAACTTGATTTTCATTAAATTTTTTTTTTAATTTCTCGAATGACGAATCAAATATGCAGATTATATCGGGCAATAAAATTGAGAGAATTTCAGCAATAGGAAATAGAATTGTTTCATCGCGAAAAGATATGATCGTCGTCCCATTTCTATATTCTTTCGATTGATTGTCAATGGGATTTTTTTTTATTTGCAGCAACTGGCAACTTTTCAAAGAAACTTTTCAATTTGGTTGAATAAGAGGAATGAACGTGGGAATATCTCTTTTCATATCGATAAATACTGAATTATTACTCTTTTTTTGCTTTTCTATTTCCTTAAATATTCATTGGTTCTATAATTGATTGTCGAGTTTTTTATATTTTTACAGATTTTTTTTTGAAATTGTTTCATAAAATAGAACAATTTTTACTAAATTAATTGGAGCTAATTGTTTTCCGCCTTGTTGCAGATGATTTTAAGTTAAGTTGGTGCTACTAGTAATATACTGTGAAAGAGGTTGCAAGAGGCTGTGGTAGTTGATGAATTAGACTT
Source organism: Baylisascaris schroederi (assembly GCA_006503575.1). Taxonomy (NCBI): domain Eukaryota; kingdom Metazoa; phylum Nematoda; class Chromadorea; order Rhabditida; family Ascarididae; genus Baylisascaris; species Baylisascaris schroederi. Next base: position 25,506 of record QEWY01001851.1, on the reverse strand, counting down.
GTTGATTGTTTAAGAAACACTCGAAAGAAACTAAAATATTTTCGTTGAATAGCAGTTTTATTCACTTCCACTAATCCATCTTATCTCCTATCAGAATGTGTAATTTGTGGAAGCAGAAATTTTTTAAGTTGTTTAGATGTTTAGTATACCTTAGTTTGTTTCCTTGATGAAAAGTTTAAAAAGCGTTTTAGAGGTCTCATCTTTGTGGAGTAGTTTCACAGCACTTGCCCACCCCTTGTCCACCTTGAATGACCCTCTTGTCCACCTTGAATGACCCTCTTGTCCACCTTGAATGACCCTCTTGTCCACCTTGATCACTGAACCAGTAGGCTCGATTCTCAATGAATTAATACTTATTATCGTAAATGAGTCTCTTGTTCATCTTGTCCGCTCATTAGAATAGATCTTTACACTAATTAACGACTTATTTTCGTCGATTAATCGTAAATAAATTTGTTGCATTAGATGTCGGAGAGAAATTTGTATCGAATGGGATGAATTATTCGTTGAAGTTTTAGAATTGCATTTCGAATATTCGATACTCTTTTTGAGGTATGCAAATATGCGAAAATTTGTAGATTTTTATATCTTACCTAACTTTTGACCATTTCTTCGAGCTTTCTTAATTGAGAATATTTCGTAGAAATCTATGAATAGTAAAAAGATTCCTTTTTAAGTTCTCAGTTGAATGTTTTTTTTGCAGCAATTTGAGTAAATTTCTAACTCGAAAAAAATAGATCGATTTTCTAGAAATGCTAATTCAGTTCTATATTTATATCAATAATGATGAAACGAATGGGAAAAGAGAGGGTATGAAGCGTAAAGCATCCATCCTGAGATGAAAACAAAATCGACTTAGTTTTCGATGAGATGGTAGCAAAAAAAGTCTTAAAGAAAGCTATATGGGCAGTACGAACACGGGCCCATTAGAACCTACAGAAAGAGGGTAATGGATTGACGAACTGTACTTTTGAATTTAAACAGTAGGTTCAGTTAAATGAAGTAGTATATCAAGTAGGACTAAGAGTCCATTAACCCGCCCCTAAGGGGGGAGGCTAATCCCAATTCTCTTGCAAATCAAAAGTTCTCCCCTCTTGTGACCAAGATGACCCCCTTATATGCTCTGTCTTCCCTCCCTCCATTCCCAGAAGAAAGCCATTGTAGCGCTTAATATATCGCAATGGTAAATGGCAACTTACTCGAAAATACCACAGTTTCTGCATATTCAAGTGTTGTTCTGTTGTTCTAGAAGGCACAAAACGCTTTCGGTAGAATTCTGTTCAGAGAGCGCGCAAAAATTTGCGCTTAATTCGGCATTCGAAACCGGTTTTCGCCGTCGGAGAAAACCACGGGGGCATATCACTTTCCTTATCGTTGAGGAAGCAACGGGTAGGAATTAAGGGGGTAGCCACTCTCACCTTAAGTGACTCTTGCTCCTGCCCCCCTAAATCAACCATAGTTGTTAGCTTATGTTTGAGTCAGCAGATCGTTTCAATAATCTTGGTTCGAGGGTGAAAGTTAGCTATCTATTGCCGTAAGGAACTTCTACCTGCTACAGTAGTGATGTTAGCCTTTGGCAGTGCAAGTAGATCAGTGAATATCACTATTTAATAGAAGGCAGCACGTTTTTCGCTGATAATACTAAGTGGAGACCCACTCATTCGCCTCGTCTGTTCTCCTCTCGTCTGTTTCTTTCGTTTATATTTCAGCTTCTAGAAAAGATTCGTTGTGCCATATTCTACCGTTCTGCTCGTTGTAAGAAATATTTTTTTATGCACTCTTCTTTAGAATTTTAAAATTTTTTCAACTTTTTGCGAATATAATGAGTCCAATCGAGAAAGAGAATATGAATTCATCGCAATTATATTTATTATGTTACCGAATTTCACATCTCCATATTCAATGATCCCTAATCGAAATAACCGAATAGATAGACGTTGACAAACGATACGACACATACATACACATATGCACAGACTTTTCAGAGACGACTATTTACTATTAGATGCAATATAATGATTGTGCATTTGCATAGGCCAATTTGTAAAAGTTCAGTTTAAAAAAACGCATGAGCAGAATGCAGTGCCTATAATTTCTATGTGATTTGTTAGCTTTGAATAAGTTGTTGCTTATGCAATGTTTCTAGAAATATAATTTACCATAGCGGTCGCTCAATTTTTAGACTTCTTTTGAAATAATCCTTCATGGGCAAAACCTTTTTTCTGCAGGTCTCTTTTTAAGTTTAAGCACTCATGAGATGGGTTGATGTGCCATATACATGAAGAATTCATTGTTTATTGAAGTAGTGTAAATCAGCGTCCATATAGCTTGTAAGTTGCTAGAGATATAAATAGATACGACCTGCAATTCTGCAAGATTATGGCATTTCTATTTATTTATTTATTTATTTATTTATTTGTTTATATTTATTTGCCTATTTATTTATTCGTTAATCTATTTATATAAGTTTTATTTATTTATTTATTTATTTATTTGCTTCTATTTATTTGGTCATTTCATTTTGGCATTTCATAGGCATTTCATCATCGGCTCACAAAACGTGAGCTGCAGCAAGTGTTCGGCGTTGAGCATAGGAAGGATGTACCCGAATATGCACTCATCACTGCTAAAAGGCACAAATTGGATGACGATAATTTACGTGTACAATTCAACGCATGGAATGATACCTATCAAATCGAATTGAAACCAAATCGAAAACTTCTTAGCCCTCATTTGGTAAATCATCTTTCATTTTTTTTTTTTAAATCTGATGCGTATTTCTAATCCGTCAAATAATTGAAAGCTAATCCATCAGGATATCATCTTCCAGGCAAATTTTTTTGGCATTATGCCACATGACAACCCTAGAAGCAGCAGTATAAAGAAGTACCATTACGAATAGATTTTTTCTTGTCATATTTATTGGGAGCATTCTAATTTTTAGTATTTCAATAACGATTTGAAGAAATTTATAAAGCTTTATATTAGATGGTCTAATCAGTTGCACTTTTCTTTCTCTGTGTTCCCTATCTACTTAATTTGTTGTTAGGTATAGAATAGGATATAAAACTTTTTGTTAGCTATACCAATCCTATACCTGTTCCTCAGGTACAGCTGAACAAAATAAAAAATTTGTCGTAAATTATTTGGGCATAGCAAGACTTCATTCTACAATTTCTAGCTATAGCCTCTGAACGCTACAAAGTTATGTGTGCCATAAAAACTATTCACTCTGAGTTGGCCTCATCATTAGAGCTAACCGTCGTCCTTGAATATCACTAAAATTCATTGCTATTCACCTCAATAGTTTTGATATTACTAACATTGTTCGTATTATCCACAATTATATGATCCATTTCATCATTTTATTTGTCTAAATTCGAATTGTTTAATTTGACTGATATATTTCGTATCTCAATTTCAGATCTCAGTGATTCGTGATGGGAACGCATCAAAGACCATATATGGTCTTCCATCAAGTCTCGATTTCAATTGTCATTTTCATGGTAAAGTGGTTTCCCATGGAAACGTTTCAGCTGCAATCTCGAATTGCCATACTCTGATGGGCACTATTGTAATGGATGACCACTTTCTCGTTATTCAAACGATTCCCGAACGCTTAAAAGCACAACAGGTGAATGCTTTTCTTGCATAGATAATATTGAGTGACCATTGGAGTAGCCAATATTGGAAACACGGACAGGGAAAGGAGAAACACATTTCGCTTTGAATTTTGATGCTTGTGCTGTCCTATCGAATATCTGGAAAATTTAATTCTTTTATTTCGCCATTTTCCACATTTGTTTCCCAAATTTGAACCAATTGTAATCGGCCCTAGCCTCACTCCCAATTTCAGACTTGTTCCTCGCCTTTACTTACTAAGGGTTTTGAGTTATCTGAAAGTTTTTGCGAACATTAGAAACAAATCAAACACAATGGAAACACGGTGGGAGATTTGCCAGAGAAGCTATGATGAAATGTGTTTTTACATTGTGCGAAGCTGCCTAACTTAATTTCATAAGATTTATATATCTATAACTCGTTTCTTAACTATAGGATCAACGTGAAAGGTTGTATAGGAGATCTGATTGTGATGCACATTATAGGAAACTAAAATTTGAACTCCAACTTTAGTGATTCTGGAGTTGAAATCACGGGTGCGATATCGCCATCAGGCAGTTTTCCTAAATTTGCTTGAAAAGGGAAAGTTTTCTTGATATAGGTGTTATATTCCTGCAGATTTTTTCATAGGTAAGAGAATAAATCATGAATAGTCAAATAAACAAATCGACATGGATATCTATCGTCGATTCTTACTTCAGTACAACTTTGATGGCTTTAATGATCGAACAATGCAAAAAAACAATAAAGTAGTAAAAAGTTAACTGTTGGGAGTTCATTCTAAAGTAACCTTATTCACATGGTTGCTATTTTGATGTGATGAACTTAACGAATATTTGTGTTATAGGTGAACGAACACATTGTATATAAACGAGAAGCGAGTCTACTCAGCTCCGTGGAGCAATCATTAGAGGAGCAATTAATTCGATTGAATGAGGAGCCACTCAACGGTGATTTCTGCGACGTTAGTAAGTCGATTGATGCAACTGAGGAGCTGAATAAAGCTGCAGGTGCGCTTTGCTTCCGCTTACTGCTTTCTGCTTTAGTTTGACAAATCATTATCTCTTACTACTCGATGCTAACTACTCTCATGTTCTAAAATTTTTAAAGCAAAAGGCCGTCCTTGAAGTCGAGCTTATGAATGTGGTGCTTTGTGATTAGAGCTCGAGGTCGAGTTTAGAAGTGCAAAGATCGGGAACCAATAATTGTAAAGTCAGGTAATTACCTGAACATTTTTAGTATGACCTCCTAAGTGCGAAATACGTTTCCCGCTCCTACTGTCTAGTTTTGCAAAAACAAAACGCCCCATCACTACGCACGCCTGAGCACCGCTAAGCATAGAATAGCAGCGAGACTATGAACACGTTCGCTCCAAGCATCCTCCCCTATGGAGGAGGAGTGGGAGAGAAGAGGAGGAGGAGGGGACTGAAAACGTCACATTGGCCACTTTTGCTTTAAATATCGCAAAGTTCGAAGCTAAATAACATGATTAGCATGGAGTATAGTAAGAGATAATAACTTTTACATACTCTTTTTATCGTTTTTACAAATTTTATTGATAGTAGAAATTACTTTTATATAGCCAACTTGTGCTGAGCGTCATTCTGAGAAGCTCTCTATAACCATTAGTTGTGCAATTTTTTGCATATCATATGTTAATGATAAAATGCAGATGCTGAAGTTATCAACTTATATAAATCAACTGGTAATTGATAATTACTGATATGAGGGAATGTCTATGACCATTTTTCGTTTAGCAATGACAATCTCCGTTATCAACGATGCATAATTGCAATGGAGTCATGAAATTGCATTATTTAAATTAGATTTCATTGTATAACACATTGCAATCATGCATCATTTCCTAATCCCTATTTATATCTAATCACTTTTTATTTCGATTATTGAAGGATGTAATATGATTTCTGTTAAGGTGGTTATCAGAGATATATTTTGAAAGATTGATATTCACCTTATAGAAGAGGAATGTTGAAAAGAGTGCTAGTGAAGACTGCATTCAGCATCAGCAATGTTGCATAGCAATGCATTTGCTTAGTGCCAGCTTTTGATTAGCAGTGCACGCGCTTAATGCCAGCTTCCCATTAGCAATACACGCAGTTAGTGCCAGCTTCTTTTTAGTAATGCACGCATTTAGTACACCAGCTTTATATTCGTTTACTTCTCAATAAAGATTCTGAAACAAGTAAAAAGAGTACCATTCGGTGCCACGCTTCGATTATTGCTAAGATGGAAAGAACAGTATTTCCTTAGTTCCACAAATATCCTAGAATTCCCACATTGATAGCCGTGAACGAAATATGTGAAAGGGTTTGAGGGATAGATTGCTAATAGTGATTATTATTTGTTATATCCCTTAGAAAACTTTAAGGCTTAAAGAAGAATGCTAAAAATTGTACATATGGACGCTGCTGTAGTATATTTCAAACTCTGCCCCATCCCATCTTCATGAAGGTCATGATGTTTCCCTTTGGTCAAGCGCGTAATATTTGACTTTATTGGGTACACTTTTCAATGAATGTTCTCAGCAAAAATTGAGGTATTCGGCTTTAGTAGATATTCAGCAATAGATAGAACTTTACTATTTTATCGCTTAGCGGTGAATGAATATCATACACCACTAGCATTTATCGATATTGAGTCGATAAGCTTATCATTGCATTCATTTATCACTTTACAGCATGAACTTAACACTTACACTGATCATTGATTAGCGCTGCAATAGATTTTATTAGCACTTCGAAGGAATAGTCACGCTTATGCTATATGAAGGCAAGACTAATATGAGATGCCGAAACTGATGTTGGTTGTTTAACTTCTAGCATATTGGCCAATCGATTATGAGTGCAAAGGACTTTCTGAAAATTCTCTAGGAATAGACTTGGGATGCTTTTACTTCTAATAATTTCGAATCTTTCAATTAGCAGATGCAAGACTCTCGCTCGCTGATTATTCCAAAGAGGAGAATTTAGGAAGGAATACGAGGTCATTCCTGAACGGAAAGGGATTTTCCGGAAATCACGAAATTGACTTCCACCGTAAAATTCACAAAATTTTTGCCCATGAACACTTTCATCAAAGACGTTCTTATTTGTTGTTGCTGTAGATAAAATAAACTCTTCGATTTCGCTCTCTCAACTTCCCTATTGTGAACAAAAAACCTTTTATATATTCTTATACTATAGCATAAAAGCTATAACTACTACGAAGACGTTAACTAATCGAATAACCTTTGTTGTGCTAGAATTGGAATATCGTTGCATCATTGTTGTGAGTGTTGCATTGCTTTGATAAACACCAAATTCACACCTGCAACACGTTTTATTTTAAATTCGCATGCTTGTTTTGATATTCATTGTGATTTGTGCAAGATGATATGTCTACATCCCGTATACCTTATTTAAATATGGCTGAAATTTGTCTCATTGCTTATCTATACGGTTGATGGTTCGGGATCTATCTTTTATGTCTTCCATATGCACAGCATTATCACATAAGAAGCACGCAAGAAGCTTGTATAACAAATGAGAGCTTTATGATTTTGTTGGAAAGATTTCTATTAATTGTATTTAATCATTGCAAAGAAAAACAATCGCATTGCCATTCACAATTAAGTTTCCATTCAGGAAAAATTTGTTTTCAATGTGAGGAAAATAAAATATTGAAATTATTGATCGACCTTTTCGATTTGTTCAATTTGATGTATTTAAAAATGAAGAATAAAAACGGAAAAAAATAACTTTATTCACGAAAAATTATGAAAATTTACGATAAAATATCGAATATTGAAGTGAAATATTGAATATTTAAGCGGAAAGGAATATTCAAGTAAGACGTAGAGTTTCGTCCACAGATATTACAGGTGATCCACTAACGTTCAACTACAGTCTACCATCGGAGGCGAAACTCGATTCGTTGTTTATCTTTCCACAACTCGATCCGATAACACTCGAGATTGGGCTTTTTCTCGATTCGAAGCTATTCGAACATTTCCAACGAGAGTATATTCGTGATGCTGAACAACATCTTCTTGATTTCTCATTGGCACTTATCAATAACGTTCATGTTCTCTATCAACAATCCAGTATGTCACCTAATCTTGACATCGTTATCGTTCGTTATGAACTATGGAAAACTCAACCGGTTGGTGCATTCTACATTTCAATGCTGTCAACACCATTTTCTCACCCATTTCAACTTGAATTACGTTATATATGTATAGTAAATTGGTTAATTATGCAAATTAACCTGAAATGCAGTGTCAACGATATGATGTGGGCGCCATATGAATACTTGATTAGTGGGGTGGGTAATAAATAATGTGTCATTTGAACTTATTCATATACTTCGAAGGATAAGTGCAACATTCCAGGTATGAGTGATGCTTCACCCACTCAATTAGGTACATGGGAATTGAGTTAATTTTGCTATTATAGATAACTTATAAGTGTATTAGTTTCGAACGATCAACTATGAGCTTCAACTACCGTATAAGTGTAATAAAACGACTATTTCAACTCCTCCTTAACCAACGAATTTCTACCATTTAAAAGCAAAAATTTCCGTTGTGATATATGACAAAAGAATAAACATCGATGATTGGTCACATATGAAAAGCCTGAATGGCCCTTTAAAGAGCGGTGATGTGCAACGAGTCGTTTCAGATTGGACTTGAAACGTTGACGCATCGCAATGGACAAGCACAAACTCTATTAAATGGATTCTGTCGACATCAGGCGGCTATTAACCCGGGTACTGACCTTACTGATCCAGGTCATTGGGATCATGGCATTCTACTTACCGGGTGAGTATTGACCAGAGGAAATTGCTTCTTGTTATGCAGATAATCTTAAATGGGTGAGAACTTCTATAGAACAATTGATCCCTCGAAATGTTAACATTAAATTCTTTGGATTCCGTAATCCTCTCTCATCTTGCTTCCTCCCGCTTATTTGATAGGCCAGGCATAGTAAGGAATTATAAAATAAAATTCTATAGTAAAGTAAGAAGGCGAAAATTAGTAAGAAAAAAAAAAGAAAGCAAAAAACCAATAGGAAGGTCGCGGTAAATTCCAATGATGAGACTACCACCATCCATTTTTATGTTTTATTGTCAGAGGTGTTTCGATATAGAAATTCACTCATAATATGCTACATGATAATAATTAGTCTAATGTGAAGCCGATTATAAGCTTCAAATCGAATAATTACAGATATGATATCTATCATACGACCACCTCAGTTGCTGGTGTGGCACCTGTGGCACGAATGTGCGATGAAATATTTGCATGCAGTCTTGTCGAAGGTCTTCACTTAGGACGATCGTTTGTACTCGCACACGAAATGGGTCATAAGTATGTTTGAAATTCTTCAATTTTTATCATTTCTAAGTGTTAGAAGTTTTTATTTACTTTGGATTAATTTTTATATAGGACTATATCTGTTAAATCGTTTCGAAATTGAATTCCTCAATGAGGTTGATGAATAGCCGAAAACGAGAAAATTCCATGCATAAAGGTGATTGTTGATAAGATATAGTATGCTAAATTTATGAAGATAAAAATCGGTTGAAAGAAGATATTGCCTTCTCTAATGAGTGCATTTTGTTTCTAAGAGGTTGCATGATGGAATAATGATTCTAAGCTCGAGCTTATAATTTCAGTATGGGTATGGTTCATGATGGTATTCAAAATCAGTGTAGTCGGAGTTGTTGTCTTATGTCGGCGGTGAACGGAGCTGGCAAGACGACATGGAGTGCATGCTCTGTACGCGAATTCAACGCATTCCTTCTACAACTCGAGTGAGTTATTAGTGGAAAGCTATTTGTGTTTTTTCTTCCAACTTAAGCACATTTTTTATATCTCTTTCGTTGTTATCGTTCTTTACCTCCCACAACGATTAAAAACAGTTATATTTGAGAGGGGACGAGGGGGGGGGGCAATCTAGCAAGGAGTGTTGCAAATTGAGACAGTGGAAATCGAGAGAGGGAACTCAGCAGATGGGGTCCCATCGCATCGACTTTTGCAGAGGAAAATAAGCGGAAAAACGCGTACAAGAGATCGGACAGCAGATGGTACTATAATTTAGTAGTTGGTAGTGGTAGTGGTAGTAATATGCAGCAGTAGCAGTAAACATAGTAAATAATGCAAGCAGTGGCAGATGATGAGTTCGTTAGTGTTTAATAAACAATAATGGTAGTTGTAAACGTGATTGATAGATGTAATTGGGATTCGTTGAGATACTGAGTAATACTAGATATACTGCTATTGCGAATAGTGATGTTACGATAACATTAGAAAATAATAGTAAAGAACGAAAATAATAGTAAAGAAAACTTGCGAATGAGCAATTCGTAGTAGAGAATATAGTTGAAATACAGTAACAAAAATTCGCATATTTATCAACTTATTGCTAATTTAAATACCTGGTTGACTAGATGAATAGGATATGAAGATGCATATCATGCTGGCTTCTTTAGAATATCTCTCAGCCTATTCGAATGCTTTGAGAATTAAGAAAGGAAATGATGTGGGCTATATTAAACTTTGATTGAAATGTTTGTTTATCGGCCGAACTTATAAACGTAGCATCTATTAGGTTTCACTTTAGGCTTTCCTAAATGTCCATTCATCTATTAGACTATACAAATTTAGGATATAACTTAGGATTGGGATATAACTTTCAATAGCATAAATATTGCCTGTTGTTTGATGCTCTAACTCAGCTTATTATTTCAATTGCACACTCAGCCTTGTACAAAATTTTTCTGGTAAATATTCTTACCTTTATATTGCTTACCATCTGTTTACTCGTTCCGTTATTCACGCATATGTTTCTATTGCTATTTGCTATTTTCTTTATTCATTTTGAGTAGTGATTTCAATCAATCAATGAATATACTCCCCTCCCTTACCCTCTCCTTCCTTTTCTTGTAAAAAGGAGGATGATAGAGTACCCTGGATGGGTGTCGATCGCATGTCGAATTGATTTGAAAAAATCCTCGAAATCTCTATTATCGATGTATCTTTACTTTCAAAATCCTTATCTTATTTGTTAATATCTTCTTCTCATATTCCTTAAAAATTGTAACTCTCAACTTTCCTACATCGAAAAATAATATCTGTTATATTTTGCTTGCAGTGAGAGTGGTCGTGGTAATTGCTTACGCGATGCAGCCGAAAGTATATCCTCACATGATCATCTAAAAGATGGTCGTTTGCCAGGACAACGTTTCACAGCCGATCAACAGTGTTCATATTTTTGGGGCAAAGAGTATCAAGTGGAGATTCCAAATGGAAGAAAAATGGATGTATGGATTTGAAATTGTTTTGCACAGTAAATAATATCTCTCAAAGGCATTCTCTAATCGTTTTACGGAAAGGCCAACCACTTTCGATATCTTCGGCGTTTGGAAAATGAGGAATTGTAATGTACTCTTGATGGAGCTAAACTTCTGAATGCTTATTTCACAACTAGTGCAGAAAAATTGCAATAAGGAAATAGGTTGCGTATTGTAGACGCATAGATGCAAAAGAAAAGTTTCTTTTTGCACCATTTTGATTATATCCCTTCTGATGTGATCAGTCGATAATCGATTGATCAGATCACATTTGGCTATTTGATACTGTTATCGGTTAACAGTTAAGAAGCGATTGCGAGTCGATTTTATACAGTGAAAATTAGCGGAAGGTAGTTTCCATGCATCCGGATCTCTCATTCAGTAGATACCCAACTATGTTTATTTTGACGATGATTTTTTAATTGTTGGTAAATGCTGAGAGGAATGGTTAATTAAAGGATATTTGTCGTATATTATGGTGCGGCAATAGTGGATCGACAATTTCGACAGCTCATCCGGCATTAGAGGGCAGTTGGTGCGGCGGCGATAAGGTTCATCTGCGATCCCTTTCTTAATATACCCATAAAGAACTCGTTGCACTACTTTTAGTCGACAAAAACTGGCTTGACAACTTTCATTGCAATTCAAATCTTTTATATATCCTATGAATATATTGCTCTCTTTTGGATGAACGAATTCCCTCGAAATATTGAGCAAATAAATGAAGAAAAAAGCATTAAAAATATTTACGTATGGATTACAGCTTATATGCTTTTCATTTTCTTATAAAAAATAGGAACATAATATAATATTTCATATTATAATCTGTGTAACGGCATCATTGCAATTGCGCATTATTGATGATCTGTTTTGAAGTACAATACTGATAAAAACGATATGACAACGATATTTTTTCGTATTTTTGTGGCTAATTTAGGTATTTTCAGTTCTGTGTCGAAGGTCAATGTACAAAATGGCATTATGGTCCTAAGCCAATGCCGATCGATGGTGGTTGGTCCGAATGGAGTGGTGGTGATAAACGATGTCCTGTTAGTCAATGTCAAATCTCAGGAAGTATTCAACTGAAAAGTCAGATGAGGACATGCACCAATCCAGCGTTCGTTTTTTTCTCACTGTTTTCAGGGTACCACTTTTTAGTAAATAAATCGATCAATATTTAGGCGCATTTGTGATTGCTAAATGACATTAATAATAATAATAAATCAACAATAATGCTGATAAAAATTATAGCAACAGTGATAAAAGATGATAATGTTGACTACTTTTATCTCAACAAGCAGTAATAAAGTTGTTACTATGTTGACTATGTTTTATCCCGCTTACCATTACAGTAGCAATTCGAATCGAACTTCATTCTTCAACTAATGGCTAATGGTTGCCCTGTCATTCGCTATTAGCACGGTTTTTCGCGAACGCATTGAACTTTTCAATCATTAATTGTCAAATTCATATAGTTCAAGTATTGAGCGTTTTTGCTTAATTGTCATTTAAAATATGTTAGATAATAGACCATCTCTGATGCGTTATGATGTAGATTCTACGATGCATTTTATGAATTACTCGGAGTTCGTAGGTGTTTTTTGCAGTTAGGGGTCTATGCGAACATATTTTAGGATATTGTTGTCGAAGTTGAACATGAATAGTGTTCATTTTTGCATGATTCTACGATGGCGTTTTTGTGCGTCCTATAAACTGGTCCTACGGGCGTACATGGTTCTATTAGTCAGCGTAACTGATAGGTGATATGGTTCTTCTAAAGCTGATAGGTGATAGAGAAACGAGAATCATCGAATCTGCAAGGTGATTCATGTACAAGCTGAGGTTAAACGCTGTGCTTTCAGACCAAACAATGGAGGCAAACCTTGCGCTGGCTCGAACCTTCGTGGACTAGTCTGTGGCAGCGTGCAGTCGTCGTGTGTGGGAGCGTCTCGACTAGAGTTCGGAACTCGTCTATGCACCTCCATAAAAAATGATCCCATCAAACCTGATTCTCAGCTGAGTGGAGCCACCTTTCTTCGTGAGTACCTTTAACCGAAACACCTATTTCGAAATATCTCTCTAGAGTTTAGCGCATTCGTCGATGCATGTGTCGATTTTTTATAAGTTTTAGGTGTGTTTTGCCGTTTTAATGTAACTTACCTAAAAGGAGGCAGTACCATTATCGTGTACGACTGCCTATTTTCTGCTACAGATTCCAATTTGTCTATATTGCCGAAATTTCCGAATTATATATCTTCCCTTGCCTTCATTAGGATTCTATTGACTCCACTTTTTATAATCATTTAAATTTCATGTTTGAGTTCGATTCTTTTTTGCGGTAAATGTTTCTCAGCTAACTAGAAGTGGAATAAATTTTTCAATTTCTGCAGCTAATTTTTCTATCAATTTTTAAAAATATCTCAGTCATTGATCGAACCATTTTATTGTGCTTCGCTCAAGATTTGCAACTTAACTAGATGCAATTGATTTCAAACACTCAGAAATGTTTTTTAAACCCTATATTCATTTAAACGAGTTAACTGGGGCGCATCGTAGATATAGGACGATTCCACTCTACTTCCTCCTCGTTCCCTTCGGTGTTCCATTCCACATATTAGCATCGTACGCATAGCAGCCGTTTGTCATCGCGCATAATGTGCGGTGCGCCATAGTGCACTTCAACATTATCTGTTCGTTCGTCTGATCCCTCGAATCTGTTTTTCACTGAGATGAATGGCTAGATAGAGTCGTCTTATGGATATGTCCCTCACTAATTCAGGTTTATTTCTAATTTAACAAATTGTGGCGAATTAATCTAACTATGAGGTTTTCAGATGGAACTCAACCATGCAAAGTTTGGTGCCACTTGATTGGTTCGGAATTAATAAGAAACAAGGGCCAATATCCAGATGGATCACCATGTGGTGTTTCACAATATTGTATTGGTGGAAGTTGCCTGGTAAGTAAATATTTATATTCAAACCGGGTGTTTGTGAAAAACTGCTCTTGAGTGTTTCTTTAAAAGCTTGAAGAATGGTAAAAATTTTTTGGGGTTCTATGGAAGTGTGTCTACACTGGAGTTATTGAAGGCCTCCATATGCCGAAACGACGGTTTTTCTCATTCAGATGGCCCCTTTAGCCAGACCAGAGCAACTTTTGAGATCTAGGGCTGGAGCCAAGTGTCTTTAGAAGTCGGAGTCGAGATTCCCCGGAGACCAGAGCAGACTCGAAGCCGAAGCCAAGTTTTTCTCGAGCCGGGATAGGAGCCAAGCTGTTCTAGGCTCCAGGGCAGTTTTTCACAACTCCGAGCTGGAGCTGTATTCAAAGCAAAGTTTTCTTAAGGGTCTAAAGTAACAAATGCCTTTCATCACTTGATATTGAAATCATTCCCATCCACTGATTATTATTTTCGAAACCGTTATAAGGATGTTCCCTACCAATAAGGGAGAGTGGATTGTAATGATAACTGTCTTCACTTTTGTGGATAAACCTTCTTCCAAACTCTAAATCATGATAAATGACTGATAAGCGTTACCTGTTGCCACTGTTACGATGATTATATCTGTGAAGCTTCAGTTGCATAACGATATATGAAATCCAGCCTTTCTTTATCAAAGATATCATAGTTAAGATCCTCTGATAACTGATAGGAAATACTTCACTCAATGAATCGCAGCAAATGAGTAAATCAGAAATAACCGTTTTTAGGCATTATCATGCAATAATGAAGCCGTCGTAAACGATCCAAACGACTGTCCACAGTCTGTGGTCACACCTCTAGAGGTATCCCAATGGAATGAGTGGTCGACGTGTTCAGCGTCTTGTGGTGCTAATGGCATTCAGAAACGTCACCGTTCATGCTCATCGTCAGTTGATGTGGGTGTCCAGAATTACGATATCAGACAAGTGATTGCTGCTGGAAAACCTATTTCACCGACTATTATGGCGCATTCTTATAGCATCAAACGACTATCAAATATTTCTCGTAGTAATGAAAAACTATTTAAACTCGAGAAGCGCCTAAAAGGTGCAAAGGAAACGAAACATAAGCGCAACCGCATTTCTCAACGACGATCGTCACGTAAACAGAGAAATACGGTCATACAGAATTCAGTTACGGTAGGCTATGGTCAGTTCGGTGGGTTATGGTCAGCTGTCCAGTGAGTGAATCGTCTCAACGAATTGTCCTTTTCACTCACACAACTCTGTCCCGTCACACCATTGTTCGTCCGCTTTTCTCTAATATTTTCTTGGGGTATATTTCATATTTGTGTTGAGGTTTCTTTTCGGCAATGCAACGTGAATTCTTGAATTCATTGTAAAAGCAGAGCTGCCATTACATAGAAGTTATATTAATTTTAGGACTTTCTTGTGGATAGATCTGCATTGAGAGACTTCTCTAAATGCTATCCATATCCCTTCAATGCTATCTGCTAGCTTTTACAATTTATTTATTGCTTCAATTTTTCAGTATCTGTGTTATACATAACATTTTGTGGTTTGTTGGTTACGGTTAAATGTTACTGTCGAATAAGTGAATTGTCATTTATATTTGAATCATTTATGTGAAATAACTTTATATGTGTTTATATGGAGTAACGGTGATATAAAGTCGAAATTACTCTTATAGAAGCAATTCATTGGAAACTTTTAACAAATTCAACATTAATTTTAGAATGAATGTGCCGGAAATAGTGAAGAGGTACGTAAATGCGATCCGATACCACCATCATGCGAGGAGTACTCGGAATGGACCGAGTGGTCAGCATGTAGTGCGACTTGTGGTGATGGCAAACAGACTCGACTCCGGAGTTGTGCGAGTGAAGACAATTGTTCGCAGCAACTAGAAGAGGAAAGGCATTGTGATCAGGTCGGGCATTTCCTGTCGTCGTTTTCTTGAGTTAACTGTAAATGTAGGCACGTGAAAGTGCTCAGAAATTTGCATGTTTATGAGGCATTTTAAGCCGATCAGGTCGCATCTTACAGTCGCACAATTTGGAAAATTGAACCTCACATAGAAAATAAGTAAAACTGGTTGGAGCAGTTATAAAGTGGATGTAGTGTTGCGAGTGTTTTATTATTTATTTCTTTTTTTATGAAAATGGTTAATGTTGCAAGCGAAAACTTTTAAAGTTCACTTGTGCTAATCCCTTTAGCATGTTTTTCCACATGTTCTTAGCAGAATTTTACTGGATGATTATACAACTACGGAGACCTCCCACACCTCTGAGGTAATCAATCAATAATGGATTAAAGCATGAGATGAAAAAGTGTATTCTTGCACAAGTAGTGCACTTTAATATTTGCCGGTGTTTTTTTCAGGGTGAGTGTCCATTATGGGGCGATTGGGCGGAATGGAGCGTATGCAGTGCATCTTGTGGTGGTGGACAACGAAGTCGGCAACGCCAATGTACTCAGAGAGACAAATGCGAAGGTGAAGGGACACAAATTGAAGCGTGCAACTCGCAGGTAAGCACATAGCTTTTTTCACTGCCACCCAACTGACCGCAAGCAGGGCACATCATCTATTGCTTCTTCAGTGAGGCTATATAGCATTACTAACACGCTTCTAATCACCCGACCAATACGGCTGCCTCATAGCAAACCTTGTGCAATAATTGCGAAAAGTGTCTAATAGCTTACCTGTTGAAGCTGAAGTCTTTTGTAAATAAACCGTTGATTAAAGAACATTTTTAAATACTTTCCAAAATTTACAACAGAAGTCCTGAGGATCTATAAAGCGTTATCTCCTGTCTTGTAAAGTCCTGCCTGCTGAAGATTTTAGCAGCATTGCGAGTCATAGTATGGACTTAAATGCCAACATATCTTCTTTTCCTCGTATTCCGTTGTTGACAGTCGTAGATTTACTTGTAAGTGATGTGTGTGGTCTTTTTATTGCTGATTACCTTTGATGATCTTGTTAAGGTTTACGTGCCTTACAACCTTATTAAGTTAACATGCACAATTTTCCTTTATTGTGATGGCTGCATTTGCAATAAAATTCAAACTCATCTCACCCTATTCTAACATATCATATCAAGAATGCTTAAACCTCAAGAACCTTATGTGGCTATGCAAATAGAAGCCAAAATAAAAGTGCTGTGTGGATGCATATTTCTTTCTTCCTTTCATTTTTTTCGGTTGAAAAAATTTCGGTATTTAAGTACTCTTAATCTTTATTATATTCAGTTCTATTTCAAATTGTAGTTATTATTACAAGTTGTAAGCTTTATTGTAAGCCGTCTGTCTCGTAGAAATCACCGAATTTTGACATCACTCGTACGCAAGTCCATCTCTTACCATATTCATTATTGCCACCGTCTCCACCCCCTCCCCTCCTCCCCACCCTTTCCCCATCGCTTCAAGCACCAAATGCGCATCAACTCACCACATCTATGCACGCTTCTGTATTCATTTCTGCCCACTCTTCTACACAAATTTGGAGACCTCGTGCTCTAGGTCGCGTGGCTGTGCTGAAGACGTCGGTTTCTGCGAGGTGTTTGTCCGACGGTACGCCGTAATTGCATTGCCTTTATGCGCTTCGTTAACGTCAGGATTGAAAGAATGACTGCGAAATTATGTAAAGTTGCCATTGTAAGCTAGAAGCCCTGAGCTGGTAATATGAAGTTGGTTGGTGAATAGTTTTAGAATCATTTTCAAGGAAAGAGGGTGTAAGAAGATGGGATACGTTTAGATCTTCAGAGCAGGAAATATAGGTATAAGACCTTCGTATTGAACCTGCAGTCAATTTTCGCATTCCGCACTCGCACAAATTTTCATATGAAGCTTTAATTATCGCGAAGGATCTTCGCAAGGAACGTGCCGATCTATGCGTTTTGCTTCCACATAAGAGAATAAAACTGTTATTGTGCGACGACCAGTGCTAAAATTCTGAGCTTTCATTTGTAAATTGCATAGGTGCGTACATTTACTAATGTTAATACACCGAGTGCGAATTTGACATGCTTCAGCGGAGTCGCATGCCATTAGTGCATTTTCTCGTTCGAGAAGTTTCTATACTCTCAGCAAATGGTTGACTTCAAGTTTTCGCACTATCTGCATCGTGGCCGAGTGAGCAGCATGTGATATTGTATATGTTGAAGATAACTACTAACAACTCAGCAAAAACCAATGAAAAATTTGCAAGATTGGAACTGCGCTAACACATTAACACTACCATTTGCATAGAGAGTATTGCTTTTGTGGAGACCATTTTCGCATGCCATTTGCATACTAATTTCTTTTCGAGTAAAAATTTATTTTGGCCGCACGTTTTATATAATCACTGTAATTAACGCGATATTTTTGCTGCATTTATGGATATGATGCATTTGCTTGGATTTTCAACTGTTATCTTCGAGTTGGAATATTTGCTTTCAACAATTTTTGCACAATGTTTTCGTAGCCGCAATTTTGAATGTCATGCAAAACAATTTTTTATAACGTAAGACAATTCTTTCGTTAGATAATTTTTGTTCCAAGGAAATTGTTACATTTCTGAGGTGAATTGGTAATATTTGAATGCTCGAAATGTAGCGAAGTTTATTCAAAAATGCGATAATTTTTCATATAATAAAATGCAATCAAATTTATCTGATAGGAAATTATATTGTCGTTTTATCTGATGATTAAAACTATGGAAATTTATTTCGATATCGGTTCTTTCTCATAAAATTGCGAGGGTTCTATGGCAGGTGAAAGGGGCGTATTTTTGCTTTCCTCCCCTTACTCTCTCATCCTCCCTTCTTTCACTCCAAAAAAATTAGCCACAAAGGGAGTGAAAGTCCGAAATTGACTGGAAAGTCGATAATCTTCGCTGTTTTATTCAGATTCAGAATGCTAGATGAGTTTAATCTAAAGAATTGCAAAAGATCTATGTTCACTATTTGGTTGAAAATGCATAATTTCTTGGCATATTCCCAAATTTCTGCCAAATATAAACGATATTCCTTCTATCGGCAATTCAAAAAATGATGGTCGATCGTACTTTTCTGCTAGGAAAATAATATAAAATTGCTTACAATGATGCGCTGTGATAAGAGTGGGAGCATCTATCAATGATGCCCTCAGGAATGTGTAATTGAATCATGGAGCGATTG
The DNA here is from genome assembly GCA_006503575.1 of Baylisascaris schroederi. Lineage (NCBI taxonomy): Eukaryota > Metazoa > Nematoda > Chromadorea > Rhabditida > Ascarididae > Baylisascaris > Baylisascaris schroederi. The sequence goes on along the minus strand of QEWY01001851.1, from coordinate 6,430 downwards.
GCTACCTTGCTCAGTATCGTGTGGTTCTGGATTTCAACTACGCGAACGTTTATGCAATGGAATACTATGCGATAATGGTCGAAAACAAGCGCGAACATGCAATCGTCAGGTGTTCATTTCACTCTATCGCTATTCAACGAATTTAAATTACTTTTACCTTTGGGGCAAAAATTAATTTGAGTTGGATTAATAGGTGAATAATTTTCCGATTTCATAACTCGAATATTCTTTGCATTATTCTTTGATGTACTTTCTTATAGCATTCATATACCTATAAATGGTACCGTGAGAGAGCACTATGGGGACGGTGTTATGAAAGTTGGAAGAAGATACTGTAAAGGCGATGATTACGAGAGTTGGAAGGAGATACTGTAGGGACGGTGTTATGAGAGCTGAAAGGATGTAGTGTAAAGGAGTGTGATATGTGACTGAAACAAAGTGCACTATTGAATATATAAAAGAAGTTAAGGTGGAATGTTTTTGTTCATTCTCAGTTATTGTGTTCCTCTTTTAAAACTGGAGTTTGCTGTCGTGTTGAGGAAATTGTGTTCCTTCTTTTTGCAGATTCACTGAGCAACTGTATTCCGTCTAGCCATTTTTCTGCTCCGTCTCTCGCTTCGTATCCCCCTTTCCCACACCCCCCTCCCCTCATGTTGGAATATATTTCAGAAAAACAGTTAGTAATATTCATGTTTAGAGTGGAAAAGGATATTGCCGTAAAAGGGAGAGGGAGAGGTGATAGGTTGCAAGGTTGTTTCATTTCGTTTCTAAATTAGGAGCTGTTCCCATCGAACGTCATATTGATCATAATTTTTTGTGACAGCAGCATGTATGCAAAAAACTTCTTAATCTCAACCTTTATGCTAATTTGCCTAGTCATATTTTTATGCAATAATCAGTCACAATTAATCCTTCTCGTTGCAATTGAATTTTGACTGTGCAAATGTTTATATCTATATATTATATCTATGTACTATGCAAATATTTATTCCAGTAGTTTAAGTTCTCGAATAGAAGTTATGAAATTTTGGAGCATAATATACACTATAAGGCGACTCCTCGATTAACCCTCAAGTTGTTCGATTTGTCTCCTTCAAATTAAGAGAAAATTTTTTTCTATTTGTTTTTGTATTTCATATCGATTGGATTTTAAGTGATGGCTGTTTTGTAGATTAATCTCAGCGGTCTAGTCATTTAAAAGACGAATACACTATTGTGTATGTTTGATGATTTGTCGATAGCCTTATGAAACCAGTAGATTTAACGAACCACTTGCAAAAGCGCATATTGTGCGAGCTCTCGTGATGCGCTTTTCCACTTTTTGTTGTGACCATCTCGGAAAGAAATCGGGCATGCGAACTTTTCATCATTGGGTATTTTATAATTTGTGAAAATTGTTTTGCCCATTATGAATGCTATGATATAAATACTCTTGTCTCCATTATGTAATGTGGTTTTGTTTCCTCTATGTTCTATCTTCTATATTCGCAATGTTTTCCTGTAAAATTCCAGCATTTCATCATAAAATTGCTGAGTATTTCTTTCCTCTTTGCTGTTTTTTGCAATTTAATGCAATATTGCATTTGCGTTGCAGGATTGCTTGCCAGAAGAAAGCGCCTTTTTATGGGGAGAATGGTCAGAGTGGCATCCATGCTCAGAAACTTGTGGAGAGGGCATTCAGATTCGAGTGAGGAAATGCATCACAGGTTTGTTGCATAGCTTATCAAACCTTCTTAGGCAATGTTACTCCTTAACAGTGTATATGTTTTTCTTTTATATGCATACTACTTCTACCCGGTTTGCATTTCTATTTGTAAATGAAGTGAGGCAGTAGTATATTTATATATTTATATAATTTTTATGCGCGTTTGCAAGTTCGCTTGCAATGGTGCATTCTTGCGGCGTCATCTCTGTGTGTATATGTAAATGAGTGTCCATCTGCTCGATAGTGTCATTTCGGGAGGAGCTAAAGCAAGTGGGCGAAGTCGACGCCATAGCGAGACCTCATCTCATAGATCACATAGGTCGCATCAGCTCAATTGGTTTTTTCATTTACATTCGTCAAATTGACTTTAAGATTATAAAGGGAAATTCTTATTTTTAATCACATCAGTGATATAGTAAAATCCACTGAATTTGATTTTTCAGTTCAAATGGCAGTTGTTGAAACACTTTTTGAGCAGTTTTATTTTGTATTTTTACTTTAGCAACTTTAATACTTATGGCATTCACTTGGTATCTCCGGAGGATAGATAGTAAGTAAAGAAGTATCTTAGCGTTTGTCCGTTTCCATATTTATGTGATCACCTTGTTCATCCAAGGATCAACTATGAACTGACGTGGTATGGATGAATTAACATAATGTCGCTATGTCAATTCATCCATACCGGCAACCTCAGTCGTGCATTATATAATCTGCTAAAGCCTTCGCTAAGTAGGGAGGAAGGTATTAAAGGTTGTTGGAGCGTTCGAAGAACAATGGCATCGCTAAAAAATGCCGAGTAATACTTTTCTGACATTGTTTTAACGGTAGGCAATCTCTCGACTGCTTCTCCCCCTCCCCTCGCTTAAATGCCATTTGCGCCACTTTTGTGCAGTAAATCGATTTTTTCGAACAATATTGTATGTTAAAAGTCTTCCACCGATAAAGTGACAGCTTCCTCTACCGTCTTAAAAGGAAGGCATTCGTTGATGATACTAAAAGTGTGCTTATTACAGACAATTGCCCGGATTCAGATCGATCAACCGATCAACGTCGTTGTGTTTTGAGGCCTTGTCCACAATGGTCCGCATGGGGAGAATGGTCATTGTGCGGAACTTGTGATACGGGCGAGACACGCCGAAGAGAACGAACATGCGACGTTGGGCTTGTACGTGCTGGAGATTCAACTCTGGAATGTGTTGGTAAGTTCCACGATATATTTATGAATAACAATTATGCTGTGAAGGAAATTAGATTTGGATCAGAGGCACTTAACGTAATCGAGCAGGAAGCTGTCGTATTACCTGAGGGTTAAAATCCACACTCCATGGTTATCAGGGATTATTTTCTATGATGACTAATGCAACCACATTTTTCGTCAAGATATGCTGGGTTCCTCTATCTCCCCTTAAGGCTTCGTTTGTCTAAACTTGAGGTATCCTTATTGCTTATATATCACATTCGATCAAGTGTTCACAGTAGCCCGTTGAAATGTTTTTCTACAAATGCCATTGTTTTGTAAAATGTTTGATAGATCTACCGCCAAGTACAGAGTTTAATTTGAATGTTATAGGTCCTTCACAAGAGACAGAATCTTGTGAAACAATATGCAATATTGTGGCGCGTGGCGTTAAAACACGAAACGTGGAGAAATCATCAGAAACCGAAAATATAGCAGTGAGCACGCCGAACACTATCGAAATAACCGTATCACATGGCGTCTACGATACTTGGCAAGCATGGCAACCATGTACCGTATCATGCGGTGGCGGTACTAGACACAGGTATGTTGCATCTCGTTCATGTCTCATTTCAGTGCAATAACGCCCATTTCATCACTGAGACGTGTCTTTTGTTGCTCCAAGGCTAGAACACAACGTTTTCCGTTTCAATGCACAACATTGTATTTGCCGAAGATTATTGGACTAGAACATGTAGCAGAAAAATGTCGATTAAATAGCGACCAATAGATCTGTCACGAAGGTAGGCTAAAGGATTGGTTGCTAAAGTAAATTTTGCCTGCGAAAGGCATTGGTTCACGAAAAGTATGAAGTTAAATAATTATATTCAAAATGCTACATTTTTGTGTTCTTTTGCCGATTTGCATTCGTATCATGATTATGTTGCCTATGCATAAATGTCAATCTTTAGGACCATTTGCATTCGAAGATTGTTGAAATCACAAATAGTAAGAAGTCTTGCGGATATAACATAAGCCATGAGTTAATATAAGCCCTTAGGTAAATATTTAGGTTGATCCACCAGTCTCGAGCAGGCAAATTGCAAGCGGTGAATTTTCATTTTGCAGTGGTTATGGGATTATAGAAGAGCACATCTGTTATAGAAAATTTATGAATGACCTCAGTTAGGATTGCTTTATTGTTTGGCTGCAAATGTAAGCTTTTATACCTATTCTTCTGGCACATTTTTTTCATTTATTTTTTGGGAAAACCACTTCCAATTTGTTAAATCGCAAGATTTGTGCACAAGAGTTAACTATGAGAAGAGACCATGATACATAGTATTGCATGCTGTTTACTTCATTAACCGATTTAGTAATTCGCTAAGAATTATGAAATGCGCTGAATAGTGCTTTTGCATTTTTAATCAACTTGGAAGCCTATAAATTTAAAAAGAGACTTTATCTTAAATCGCCTATTGTTCGTTGGCACATTTGGACGTCTTTAAATTCTTTCGTGACCAATGAATCACTGCGAAAAACGGCATAGACGGGTCAGCCTGTAGTGTATCATTACTTTTGTTTCAATGAATCCAGTATTGAAAGCACCTGAATGGCAGACAAACAGACACGTATATGCGTACATTCAGACATATTCAGACATGTCATTATTGTTGATACAATATTGAATTCAAATTTTCCACTTGAGTATCTAATTAATGAATAATTCTCGGATTTTAGAGTTCGATCGTGTCGTGATGGAGATGATTGTTCCCACGATGGATCTGCTATTGAAATTGAAGCATGTCAAGAGCAACATTGTCCAGAAGGTAAGAATAAAATTATTTTTGCATTCTCTTTGTATGGTATACAAAATTTATGGCTTTAAGTTATACAATAGTGTAAATCTTCCTCGTACCCTTAGGGCATTTGTTTTCGTTCATTATGCACAATACGTTCTTTACGGAATTTTTGCGCTGATTTACTGCACAGTATTAGGATGCAGAATAGTTGGTGGTGGAAGGTATCATTTAAAAGATTTTTTTAATGTATTCGTCGTACAAGTTGGGTTCCTCCTCCTCCCACCCCTCTCCCTCGTTATTCCTTATCTTCCTTTCCTTCATTTCCTGACACCTACAGATTTCGAGCTTTCCGGGCCGAAAATCAAAAATCTTTGGCAGCCTTTCAACCCCGAATGAAATCCTTGGTTACTTATCCACGAAGAAATTTCCAGAATCGCAATTAGAACCAGATTCCCGGAATTTCTTTCTGCACAATTCCTTGGAATTTGGGTGGAATAACTGCTATTACACTCGCATATTTTAAGTAACGTTCTTATGAGGAAAAAAGGAACACTCACTGACAACAATTCCACCACAATTAAGCAAATATCATTTGATTCAGTGTCGATGTGGGCTGAATGGGGTCAGTGGACGCCATGTTCAACATCTTGTGGTGATGGACGACAATTACGGCATCGTAAATGTAAAGCTGCGTTCGTATTCCTCTGTGATGGTTTCAGTTACGAGCAACGTCCATGCCGAAATCCTCTTTGTCTTATTTCACCCGAAAGAACGCTATCTGTTGTTGCTGGACAAAGTTAGTCTCTAAGATATATCTTTCTCATGTGATCTCTTCGATTTAATCTTCTTTTTAAAATGAAAATACAATCACTTTCAATGACAAATTAGGCTTGTATTAAATACAAGCCAACTAAATTAGGCTTGTATTTTTTTCGGTTTTTAAGAGGTTGCTTCATATTTGACGAAATCATCTTTAGAAAGCTGATCTTCTATTTTAGCCCCGCGTTGAGTATAGTGGAGTCATAAATTCGAATCCAAAGTTTTTAAGTGGGATTTTGCAGGATGTTTCAGATGCAGTACATGTAGTTTTTAGAACCGAGGTGGAGTGAGTGGAGCGCATGGTCACAATGCAGCTGCTTCACAATGAATCACTTTCGTAGGCGTTATTGTGAGATTTTCGACCCTGCCATTCAGGGATTCTGCACGGGATCGATTATTGAACAAAGGCCTTGTGTTCCAACATCATGTCGTAAGAATGTTTTCATTATTGCTTTTCTTCGATTTTTTTTTCTAATTTTTTATCTGCCATGTTAATCTGGAATAGCCATTTTAACCAATACGCGCTTTCTTAAACAATCTCTATCAAGAATATAATTATTTGTGTTCTCATCAGTCTGTTTACTATGGGGATTTTATTTGCAGTGGATAAATAATAGCAGCAAATTTTAGCTTCAGAGAGGTCACTCATTCTGCTCTTCGAGATTATCATTGAACTAATGGACCGGTCTTTCTCTGGCAATATATTTGATGTGGAATTCTTTAAAAAATAAATGTTAGAAACAATTTCGCGGCATAACGTTTTTTGCTATATGTTAGAATTTAGTGTCGGAGAATGGCGAATGGTCGGAGTGGAACGCGTGGAGTAGATGTTCTCGAGATTGTGGATCGAATGGTCATCAAGTTCGCAATAGAATGTGCTCGAATCCTGTCCCATCGAATAGGTTTCTTTTGAACTTTTTTCTACTT